>JAPQRN010000021.1:28467568-28504375 GCA_037367275.1 Coranthus polyacanthus
TGTAACACATTTAAAGTTGCTAAAGTTGATATATATACATATATATGTATATATACGTATATATATATATATATATATATCAGCTGAGTGAATTAATGCCATATATGTATACATATATATATGTATGTATATATATACGTCTACTATGGGTGTTTCTCTCAGGACAGAAAAGCCTTTTATTTTAGAAGACATCTTCGGCATGGAGTGAGGCCACAAAATCACTGAGACACTGTGTCTGAAAGTGACTGAAGGTTTGCCCAGCTTTGGTTTTAATAGTGATGCATCATTTGCTCAGGAAAGCAGTTCAGGGAACATTAGTCTTTTGAATGGCTTTACTAAAGGATATAATGCACTTATTAGATCCTTGAGACTCCAGGCAATGCACTCGTCACGCTGTGATACAGTGCACTTTTGTAAAGGTGTGGTCTGTTTCATCCCAGGGGCTGAAAGTCATAGTAGCACTGGTCATGTGCAAAACGTGTCTGCAGCACAGAGGACTATAGCTACAAAGAACCCAATGTTTTCACTAAACACTTTCAATGCTTATCAGGTTTTACGTATAGATTTTTAATGAGATACTTAGTGATATAACCTTGGCAAAATCCACTCTGTTGAAGTTGCAAGACAAAATAAATACGTTGCTTGAAATAATCATTTGTGTCTGATACAGGTTTTCAACAAAAATGTTAAATAACCTTTTCAGAAATCATTCTCCCTCAAATATTGTTCATTCGAAAAGTCTAATGCAGTATTTAAAAAGCAAGATTTTTCCTACCCTCTTAAAAGTCCATTTTGAGTTGATGTGAAGTGATAATGAAGTTGTCCCATTACACCTATAAAAGTTGCATATTCTTTCACGAGTGACACCAAAATGTTGGTACGGCTGGTATGTCCGCCCCTTAAAGGTTTTAGGTGAGCACTGAGAAACTTTCCACCTTCAGCAGCTGAACGGGAAAACATCTGGACAGCGTGAAACTCTGACATCTTTGTGCACAGTGAAACTCAAATATTATAGGAAAGAACATGAAAAAAAACACACCTGTAACACATTTAAAGTTGCTAAGAGTAGCATATGCCCTAGTTGTGGTATTGGTACGAAAATGGAGGCACTGTATTGACATGTTTATGAGCAAAATGTTCAAATGATTCCAAATTTGACATGTTTATCCTCCTGCTTCATGTCAGCAGCGATATATCCTCCAATGTACTGTACATCCAAAAACAAATGAACCTAAACCTCAGAGACAACTGCCAACTGCTGTATGTCAACATTTAGTGGGACACATCCTGGATAATGATTACAACCAGCTAGGACACTGTCATTTTCTATACACAGCTGAGTGCATTAATGCCATTACACAAGTTAATCTTTCTAATTTGCACTGTGTTATGTGGCTGAGCACAAGGCTGACCGTGCATCCTAATGCGAGGCCGTCATACCCACCGGGATCTGAGCAACTACATCAAGTGCACTGTTTTTTTTTTGATTAAAGATTCAGTGTGTGATATTTAGTGACATCTAGTGGTGAAGTTGCATATTGAAAACAGCTGAATACCACGCTAACTCTCCCCTAAAGTCCCTAAAGTGTTTTTTTTGTTTTGTCAGTTGTGGACTTTTTAGTGGACGGTATATTAACGCTGATCCACACTCAAACATAGCAGATGACAGTAATGCACCCTAATACCTGCGATAAAAGGTGAAAAAAAAGAAGACGAGGAAGTCCATTCTGGGCTTCTGTAGAAACCTGGACCTGCTCCC
The DNA here is from genome assembly GCA_037367275.1 of Coranthus polyacanthus. NCBI lineage: Eukaryota > Metazoa > Chordata > Actinopteri > Kurtiformes > Apogonidae > Coranthus > Coranthus polyacanthus. The sequence continues at coordinate 28,469,328 of JAPQRN010000021.1, forward strand.
TCTGTAGATATAAACGACTCATTCTAAGATAATGACATTATAACAGTTCTCATTTTCATGTGATTATACACTAATGAAAACAAAAGTGTGAATGTTATATTTCATTTCTGCAATTAGATCCTCCTAAACCCCCCTTATTCTGACACAATGTTCCTTTAAGTCACAACGCATTTTTTGAGTGGGCGATTTGAATTCATTGTTACGTGACAGTGCAGATTTTAATGTCATTGCACAAATTCTTGCACACGTATGATACATAGTGATTTACACCGATGGGCGCCACACGAAGTGGCTCATGAAAGGGCCGGAAACTACAACTCCAAAGACTGTTTTGATAAATACCTCGGTCACAAGAGTTTTGTTTTGATCTTTTGTTTTGTTTACAAGCCTCCTCCCCACACATGCATACATGGATTATACTCTTTCATTCTCATGCAGTATTTCAAGCACTCCTTTGTGTTGACACGTATCCGGCTACACAATACTTCCTGTCATAAAGGCTTCGGCTACAGGTTGTGCTGAACAAACTGGGCGAGGGCCAAGAATGTCTCTTCCTTCGTCCTTCATTCCTTTTTCTTGGGATCTGCTTATGGTACACCTGTCACATTTGCAAACTTTTCCTACAAAATAAACATATTTCAATATCCGCATGATGATATGAATTAAAATAAAAAACAAAACAAGCCTCGTTGTTTTGATGTTGTCCTGCTGTATTTTAAAGGTGCACTATGATAGATTTGTTTATGTGAAGTTTGTGTTTGAGTTTGTGTTGTGCTGCCGACTCCATTTCTAACCTAACGGTAGCTAGTGTTGCACACTGTTGCAGCTGTAGAGGAGCAGAAGAGAGGCACCGAAGAACGTGTTGGTGTAAGCAGGAAAGCCGACCCGAGGCCAGTGTACAAGCCGCCATCACCGATGTAGGCAACGGAGACAGTCATTAGCTTAGAAATGGAGTTTGAGGATGTCAACAAATAAGCTGGTCCCACTGCAAAAAACAAACTCCAACACAAACTTCACGTAAGCACATGAGCATGCATGAATCTCCCACAGCGCATCTTTAAAATAAAAACAATGCCAATACATTTTTTTTTTCACCTGACAGAAAAATGTCATTTGCAGGCATGATATACTAAAAATGATCATGACATTTACATATTTGCTTGTCTGAAACTAAATGTCAACTTCAGTTGCGACTGTTTGCACGTAGAGACAAAACCACAGCATTTATGTTGTTTTTTTTTCAGAATTATACACCAGAGAGTATCTTTGATGCAAACATTTTTATAGTCGTTAACATTTCTAGAAGTGTGTCTGACCCTGACTCACTGACTGACATTTACACAGTGCAGGATGAATTTTTAAACAACAGATACCAAATTAGAGATAAAATGTTTTTACTTCAGAAAGTAGAAAACTGTATGATTAAGAACATAAATGTACCAGAGTTGAAGAGAAAACATTTATATAACTGAGTCCGATGAAGGGATGATTAACTTCAGAGATCAAGATAATTACATAAATTATATAAAACACACCCAAAACTAAAAACAAAGTAAATGTGCTTTACTCTTCTATCTTGCCTTGGTGGTGGTTATTTGTTGCATTGTCTTGAATATTGTCTGCTCTTGCTCCAGTCTTATCTTTAACTGATTTCCTGCAGCTCCAACAACCCCAATTTTCCTGTGGGTATCATTACAGATTCATGTAATCTAAAATAATCTAATCTAATCTGAACACGCATGCCACGCAAAATGCAAAGAAGCTGTACTGATGTCCAGCAGACGCACAAAAATACAAAAAAAAAGCTGAATGAGTTAAATGAAGTTTATCCAATACGCCTTTTGTCTTATTTTGTGCAGAAAGTAAAGCCTAGTGGCGGTGTGCCACACATTAAATGCTCAGCAGAGTGGGTTCCTGTGTAAACAGATATGGTGGGGCATTTTCCGTCATCACAGGGGGCCCATTGTCTGGTAAAGACAAATTTTAGGAAATGCTGTGAGGACCTCTGCGATAGATGGCCCAGTCTGGTGTCGTTTAAACAAATGGCAGAGGGCAACAAAGTCCCTTTTGAGTCGTTTCCTGCTCCTTTTTACACTGGAGGTGAAATATAGGCTTTTGTCTTTAAACAATTACAGCACATTGTAGGTTTTTCATACATCATGTAAACTAAAACAAGGAGTAACAAATTCTCCATCTTACAAAAAAAAAAAAAAAAAAAAAAAAACAGGCTCAAGAAAAACCAAATCTTGTTCTCTCATAAAGGAATTTTGATGCTTGAGTTGGTTTGATACGTTCTGTGTCTTTAATTATGTCAAACTTAAATACAGTATACTTTACTGTTACTTCACTGAATTACGGACTCATCTACTACTGGTGCTAATGTAATGCTGCATTTTACATACTTTACATTCACTGTGCCACTATTTTACAAAAGGTTATGCTGCTGCTTTATGTCTCTTAACATAAAAACAAAGGTGCTGGATATTTGGTAAAACACTTACTTACTAACAACAACTCTGGTATTACTGCTAAGATGTTAGGATTAGGAACATTTGGCCTATTTCCCTAAAAAACATTACCTGTTGGCAGGTGATTCATTTTCTGTTCTTGATGAGGACTTCTTGTGGTGGAGTGAAAACTAAAATGTTTTCAGAGGAAGGGTATGACGTTGTTAAAAGGATGTATAACCTCAGTGGAAAGCATCAGGATGGATGAGGGAATGTACAAACGCTTAGTAAACAGTCACCAGTGGTTCCTCTTAGGAATGATCACAATCAATGGAACAATCGTTCCAAACGTTGAGCAAACTGTTTCAGACGCCAAACCATGTAGTGCACAGGAAAATACACACATATTTTTACCCTGAAGGACACTGACCAATACTGGAGTCCTGAAAATACACCTGTTAGTTCAGAAAATGATCACACCGTGGCTCTTGGAGAGGAAAGAGAAACAAGTGATTAGTTAACTAAAAACTTGGCATCAGTTCTGATCACTAATTAATCATCAAACTCATGTCAAACCTGACACTGATTGAGGATCAGCTGCTTTTTTCGTTTCATGCCTCTACAAATTTAAACACAGTGTAATGCCTGCCACTAGGGGTCTCTCGATTAAAACAGACGTTTTGATTGAAAGACGACGCTGTGAAGTATCAAGGGATAACGGGAGTTGTTGTTTTCAGAACACCAGTGCTGATGTTAGTGTATCTGACAAGACGAGGTAATGTATTGACCCTCACAGACAGAGGCAGAGATCCCCACCAGAGGATAAAAATAACTGTTAATAACTTTGGAGCCGCTGATCAGATCAATACGCTTCAAAAAGTCGGGTAAAGCGGAGTTTGTCAATGGATGCTTTTCAGTGGTGTCACAAATGTCCTGTTTGGATATTCAGAGGCTGTGCGATGAATGGCATCCCACCACGTCATGTATGTTCTCTTCTGTTCTGCAGCACTGATCCTTCTAGGAGACCATGTAGTCTCTTCCTCTGAGGCAAGAAACGGCCGTGACTGAAAAAGGTTAGACATAGACAAACATTCTGAAGCATCACTTGTTTAAAAACCTTGTTTTTTTTTTTTTGTCAGAGTCAGGTGCCACAAAAATTCTTGAGGGTCTTTTGAGGGTTTAAAGTTTTGTTCACATTTACATTTAGTGAATTAAATGTATGTTATGTCGGTTCATTCTGATGAAATAGCTGCAAGTATGTTAAACATTAATATTAATGTCAGCAACGGGAATGAAACGGGCTGAATTTTAACATTGTTGGAAACATTTGAGATAAGGTAAATAAACAAGACTAGAAAACATATGACATGGTTGTTTTTATATATTTATATTACTATGCAATTATTTCTTCAGTGTTAGACTATACACTTACCCTCAAAACACGCCTGAGTCATTATGAGTACTTGAAGTAGGTCACCGAATGCCTTGAGGCGTTAATAGAGTCTATAAACCTTGTATCTCTTTGATTTGGAGCCATTTTGTGTTGTCAACATGTTCTTTCCCCTCTAACCCCTGTGGTGCTGCAGGAAGGTGGCTGTAGTCATTAACGTATGTGAAATGTGATTGGAGCAAAGAGGCAGAGGGGAGGAAGCTGGATGTGAAGTGTGCAGGCAGTAACAGGAGAGCTGTTTCTGCTACTTTGTCCAACAGCACGGAGAGCTGACCTTGAGGGGAACGGGGAAAATTGACAGGGGGGAGAGAGAGCGGTAACAAGGGCCAGCTATATATCAGGGAGGCAATTTGGAGCGGTTTATCCGATGAGGGTCAATTCCTGCTGCAGTACCATAGATCAGAGTTTTCAAGCCTGAGCGTGCTTCCACGGGGGGAGAGGTGTTGGGATAGATCCGTTTTTGAATGACTGAGCCGCCGATCAAGCCCCGACAAATCATTCCCACAAAACACAGAAGAGTGAGGTAATCATGAGGATTTGTGCTGCAGGAAAACATGCACCAGCAGATTTATCTCCTGCTATTTGTGGCCTTGGCGCTTTTGTCGCCGGTCCAAATCAAATCTCCTTTAAGAGGCAATTTCACAATCTTCCTTTCAATTATTTTACATATCAAGGACATGGAACAAGCTATTATCTGGGCAGTACCAGCATTATTATCATTTGTGCCTGTGATTATAGCGGATACCCTCATTTGTGACCAATGCATATCCCCCCCTTTCTGTATAGAAAATCATCAACGATCTGCACTAAATCTGTCACAGTGTTACAGTTTGATGCCAAGGGAGAATAATTTTACAGATGCCTTTACTCTGTGTCTGACCTTTTCTATTACTGCTTCTATTTCGGATCACTGTCTCTCTGCACCTCTGAGACCGGCCAGATGGCAGGTCTATCGAGTGATAAAATTTGAGAGACAAGAGCAGTTACACCACGAGACTGTTTGGCTCGAGCCCCAGCTTCAGTCTCGGCTGGAACGAGCACATAACTCCGGCGCAACATTCAAATTCCCCTTCATTATCTGAACCTCCCGCGAAGCCAGCAGACTGAGCCCAGCGTAGACCCGCTCAGGTTTACGAGAGTGCCAGGTCCGGTTCATGAAGATGGAGAGTTATGTGGGATGGGAAAATTGGTATCTTACTGAATGCAGAAGCTTTGATGATTATTTCATTATAAAATTCTCACTGCAAAGCAAAGTATGACACTCATATATCTACTTACTGTAATAATATATTAATAAGTGGTGACATCTTGTGGTCAAAGTTTAATTTGCACTATTTTGTAAATATGAAACTAGGCTTTAAAGACACACCCACACTGTTTTCAGTTAAAACTGGCTCATTAGATCAGAGTCATTATAGTTTTGAAATATTTATGAGTCTTTCGGTTTGGTTTTTGATTTCAGTTTAGTTTTGAGTTTTGAGTGGATAAATGGCTTTAGTTTTAGCAATATTTCGAGGTCATTTTTGTTTAGTTCGGTCTTTCTAAATGCTTTCACCCACACGGCTTTTAATTAAAATTAGATCAGTGTTTTCATGACTTTTTATTTAGTCTTTCAGTTTGGCTTTTGATTCCAGTTTACAATTGCACAGGCTGATACTGCGATTGTGATTCGATTAATTGCACAGCCCTGCCTGATGTCAAACACGCTGCACAAAACCACTGTGTGGTAAATAAAGGTCTCATACTGGGGGCAATTAAGATGATGTTACCTGCAGTTCTATTTGTTTTTAGTTTGTGTTGCATTACTTAGCTTTTGTGTTTGTAAAACCTTCCATTTTTATTTCATTTAATGAGATTATTTTTCCACTGCTAGTTGTAGCTTTAGTGTTTGTGTTTCTGTTAACAATAATAAAGTGGATTAAACCTCTGTTTAGGTGGAAATTGGATGGAGTTATGGAGCGAATCAAATGATAACATAATCAAACTCTATGTGTTTAAAGCTGTGGGAGGCAGAGATCAGGGGAAAAAACGGAGACAGAATATGACAATACGCACCGTCGTTCTGCAGTTTTCCACCCTCTGTCCAGCACAAAAGAATAAACATAAAGCTCGATAACCTGATGTTGTCGTTTCATGATTCTATGTAAAACTAAAGCCAAACTATCCTGGTTAAGGGAGCTGCCATGTTGCTACTGTGACGAGCCACGGAGCAGAGCTGATGTTGAATCTTAACACGCGTTTGGTAATTACAGCTGTCGGTCATGTATGTAACACCTACCTGTCTGAAAACACCCGCGATTAGCACAAAGTCTTCCGTCATAGGATTGATTCGGGAGAGGCAGGAGTCTTGTTTCCTCTCAGACTACTTGTGTTGCAATATGAGAGCAAAAAAAAAAAGAAAAAAAAAAGAAGCTATCACACACTGAAAATTTAAAAGGAAAATCAAGGTGCAAGTTCTTCTGGCCTGACACGTACAAAACATTTACTCCAGAGTGAGTCAATCGAGCACACTTTGTACAGACAGTCGAGGCAGAAGAAGACGTCAAAGCACATCATTTAAGTGAGAACACCTGTATCAAGGGACTATGGATTTGTTGGGGTTTTAAAAATAATTAAATTCTTAGAAAAGTACACTGAAAAATGCAGGAGCTACTTTCATGGTGACATTTCTATTTATTTAAGTGCAATCCAATCTTTACTACGTACTTATAATTCAGATTTCATCATCGTGTGACTGCTTGGGTCAGAGAGTCACTCATTCTAGTTAGGAGTTGGTTTTTACTGCATTTGGTAGTGTCATTGTGATGCCACGGCTCCATCACAGGCATTAATCCTGGGTTTAGTAAATCCATTTATCCATTAATTCACGACTATATGGCTTTGTCAGCTTGATGACTAAAGTGTATACTGAGCTAATACCTAATGAAAGCACAGCAAAAAAAAGAGAGAAAAGAATGAGAGCCAGAAATGGTTGGATGAGCCGTACACATTACCATGGAGATCATGGAGAATATTTATGCAATGCGATTCAAGTTACATTTGGTTCCCTGCAGATATTTGACAGGATTTTCACTGTATGCCATCACTTTGCAGATATACTACACAGTCGACAATGCACTTTCACATCTTATCTGTGCTCTGCTCATTTTACGCATGAGGAAGTTGGGAAAATTGACTTAGAATTGCTCCATGCAAAATAGCTGTGCTTTCCACTTACATGGTTAAACACAAGGCATCCGAGTGTGGCACAGGTATGCATGGCTTTCAACAAGGCCCCTGTCCCACCCCGTGAAAGACCCTTGCCCGTCCATGCTGCAAATAAAAGCCATCAGCGCTCACATTCTCATTAATTTACTCAAGTGTGCAGAGGATCTTAGGATGCAGCCTCTTTCCCATGGAGAGGCCTGAAAATGCTGTGTATGCTTGACTAAAATAATGGATTATGCAGCCAAAGCACTACCTAGGTCTCCTTCTGAAACACAATTTGTTGACTCCTTTAGAAAGGATGACACAGTTGTTTAAGGTTTTCACTTTCTTGTACTTGTAGGTGGTGTTCTTTGATTTAAACCATAATCTTGATGCGCACCACAAAAAAATCCCATGTTGAACAGCCCACGCATTATACTCGACAGTGCAGCGGTCAGCATATGCAATGATGTGATTAAAACCCTGAATGCATCAACACACTATATCAATATGTAACAGTTGCTTTGGCAATATGTGTGTGTGTGTGTGTGTGTGTGTGTCCTCTTTAGCAAAAGAGTGGTAACACAGCCACATCCGTCATAATAATTTCACATTTTTCAGAGAATAAAAATGGTAATTTTGAGACAAACACACAGAAAACAAAGTTCTGAGGAAGTGAAGAAGCCTGTAATACATTTACATTTGCATTTCATACATCTGTTTCTATGGCAGGTACATACAGTCCTTTGTCTCTGCACAACCTTCTCTGAATGCAAATTCAGCCTCGCCATCAGGGGCTTTATCAGAAAAGGTATGTAGACCTAGACTCTCTGAAAAGCTCCTAATAAATAATTAATTGGTGCCACTGCAGTTAGAGCATAATTTACCTCACCATTTCACAGTGATTTTATTAAGGACTGGGGCCGGCCAGTCAAGTTGGAATCCATGCAATATTCATAAGAGAAAAGATGCATGGGACAGCAGCTCATAGCCTGAGGATTTATTTTGAAAAAACAACAATAACATCAACAAATCCCACCCTCATGTAAAAGCCTGGCATGCGGTGCAGCGTCTTCAGTCTGTGCATGGCGGATTTGTGGCAACCTTTCTCGAGGACACTGAAAGGCTTGAGAGGAGCTGTTTTCATACCTCATAATTCCACAGTGGCCTCTACGGAATAAGGCAGCAGAATGATATTGCAGAGCAGGGCAAGAGTGAACGCTACACCATGCATCCAGCATACTGGTACATACTACAGCAGCAGGGCTTGGAGGGTTTTGCACATTGAAAGAACACTACAAAGGGGTGGATAGTCCGACCACAATCTGACCAAGTCGTCACATACTGACACTTATTAACGTCCCCCTGGCGTCAGTTTTCAATGCAGCGGGTGCTCGTGTAACGGAATGGTTTGATGTCCGAAAGAAGTCAGTGTAACTCCTTAGACATCAGATATTGACCGGACCAGGTGACATTATTAAATAGGCAAAAACCTTAGAAGGATGCGGTTGGGGATGGATGTGGTGGAACACCGAAGTTTACCAGGGTTCGTCTCCACAGAAGGTAAAACTGCTGTGTTTATGCTCGCCTTTTCTCTTTTGGCCTTTCTTATTGTAGCTCTTCTCCAGACCTTTTTTGAACTGTACCCAAGTTCTTTTGATGCCTAAACCTAACCATGTTTTTTGAACTACCACGCACGTCGAAACATGACACTCCCTGTGCATGAAAACCTGACGGCCTGACGAAGCGTCGGTATGTGACGAGTTGGCAGTGAGAATGTGTAACCGAACACTTTTAGTGCTGACAAACTCTAGCTAGGGTGAATAATGCTACAAACCACCCGTGATGCAACACTCTGTATAATATGTTTTTCCACTGGTTTCTCAGGCCAGTTCAAATGAATACTATGGTGCAGAACACTATTTTTATTTATTTAAAGGTAAATATATAACATTTTCCTAAAAGGACAAACTAACAAAAAAAATAATATATAGACTCATACAATAATAATCCTTCTCTTCTCAGTCTTCACGTCTGACCCTCTGTCAGTGTGTGGTGGTGTATTTACCTGCAGAGATCCTGCCCTCTGCCTGTATTTTCCATTTTCCTTTTGTTTTGCTGTGTTCGGGATGTTTCTGTGTGTCAACCTTCGGGCAGTGAGTTTGTACCTCCAGCCAATGACAGCATCGTGCAGCGTGTGCAGACAGAACAATATAAAAACAAAGTGGCTCTGGTTCTGATTCTGCTCTTCTCACTTACTGCACTACTGTTAAGTGTGGCGCAGTTCTGTCTGAGAGACAAAACTCTGGGCAAAGCACACACAGCGCCTCGCATCCTGTCACCTACCTGTCACCTGCCTGCATCACCTGTTGGTCGGACACGCAGAGCAGACAGGAGGAGGAGGCTTGTGCTTCGATTGTATTTCCCTCTAGAACATCCCGCAGAGTTTTGTGATGGTGTCGGCATGTTGAACATATCGATCGACCGCAGCTCCTCCGGATGCAGCTGCCAGGGTTTAAACTAGGACAAAGACATTTGATCATATAACACCTGTGCTGAAGTCACTAGCGGCTTCCAGTACATTTTAGAATTGATTTAAAAATGTTACTGCTTGTTTTTAAGGCTTTACACGGTCAAACGCCCCAGTACCTTTCAGATATGGTTGTGGGCCAGTTCGACCCCTCAGGTGATCTGGAACAGGCCGCCTGGTTCTCCCCCAGTTCTCCTCAAAGACTGAAGAAAGTACCGTTAGTTTTTATGCTCTAAGCTGCTGGAACATGTCGCCTTATCACACGAGGAGCGCTCCAACAGTATCATCTTTAAAGGTTCATTTGAAAACATTCCTTTTTGGCTGCACATTTCACTATTTTAACTAGAATTTGCTTTCATTTCTTTTATTGGTTTCAAGTCAGGTCATCACTATTTTATTATTTATTTTTTTATCTTATTTTATTGGTTTTCACGCCTGTGTGTTATCACCTCTTATTGATCTCTTTTTGTTTTGTTTTTTCTTTGATATATTTTAATTCATATGTATTATCCTATTTTAATGTGTACTCTTAGAGTTCTTCTTAATTTATTTTTTAATTTATTTAACTCTCATGTCTTTGCATCTTTTCTGGGTCTACTTTTAATCTTACCTTTTATGAGGTTTTATGAGGCTGACTTGTACCTCACACTTTGTGCAGCACATTGTGCTTCCACCTGGAATGAAATGTGTTACATACATAAAAGTTTTCCCTGCGTAATTCATCAGCTGGTGCCAGTTTGTGGTCAGTTTTCTACTGTTTTTTAATTTTTTTAATTTAACTGACTGTTACAATGTTGACGAAAGTGAAAAAACATTTCCAGGTTTCAAGAAAAATACTACTATTACTATTAAATGAACTAACTTTTTAACTTTTATTTAATTTATCTACTCAAACCAGATTTAAATTACAACATAATGATAATCCAGAGTTGGCATCTTATGTGGTTCAGTAGATTTCAATACAGATTTGAGCTTGTGAAACATATGAAACACAGCCCTGTGAGTAACTTGCATTGGTGAACAATCCAAACCCTCAATACAGGAAATACAAAGGGCCAGAACAGTGTTTTAATGCAGCAGACATCTGTATGCAGGCAGGAAAGCTTTGGTAGGCAGGAGGGATGAAATATTCATCAGTTGCTGTCTTTTGACAATGAAGCTACATGACAATGGTCTCACTTTCAAATGTCTGAGGTGCACATATCCAAAAGGGAACTTACATTACATAATTTCTGCTTGTTTCATTCAGCGCTCAAGTGCAAAAGTGAAGTAGACACTCAAAATTCAACAGCACAATTAAACGAGAGGTTCGTGAATCACCGTGATAAAAAGGCTGCTCTTGAAAAAGGCTTACCTACGAGAAAAAAAAGAAAAACATATTGTATGTAAATATGAGGAATGCATCCCATGAATGTTTAATTTCCTGGCAATGTAGCACAGAAGATAAAAATAATGCTTCCCTCAAGCTAGGACCTCTTTATGAAATCGGGGTAAAAGCTATTCTGTGTTATCAGATTTTCTATGAAGCCCAGCATTTCTTTTGAATTGCATCATCTTTTATTTAAATGTCAGGATCTGGCTCTCTGGTGCTAGTGCTAGATGATGACTCCAGCTTTTCACAGCTTGCCGAGACGAGGTGGACGAGGTGGACCCGAGAATTGGAGTTGATTGAACTCTGAACAGAAAAGGTCACAGTAAAATATGCAGATTTTAAACAGTTGGCATTTTATCCTTTTTCGTGCTCATACCATGTTAAGAATTGTTTTTCCTGAGAGGATATTTGGATGTTAAATCCAGTCAATATGTGATGTTCGCAATCAGTGACACTGAGCTTACTCTCTTCCAGCGGACTTTAAAGCACAGACCGCCTGCTTTGGCAATGTCTGATGTGTTGAATGTGAAAATGTAAACATCTGAATAAAATTCACATTCGAAAAAAAAATAAAAAATGTAAAGAGCGTGTGAGGGAAACATTTGGCTGTTTTCTCATGAGTAATGTAAAGGAAAAAGAAATAATTACATTACAGAATTTCACTTAAAGACAAGAATTTTACTTTATACTTTTACTACTGCTTTTTATTGACTTATTTTAAGAAATATTGGTTCATTCGTTTGCTTTGGATTACTTTGTTTTGTTTCCATTTCATTTCCTATATTTGGATATTTGGGATGCATTTGTTTGTGCATCTCCTTGCATAGGATCGAATGATTTATTCATATATTCACTCTGCCCTAAATCTACTATTATATAACCTATTATTATTTATTTAAATATAAATAAATGCATTTTTTAATGTTTCTCCAACAGGAGTATTTGTCAGGAACAATTTTCAGCTGTGGATTTGCTGCTCTGACAGCAGAAAAGTGTTTGTGGCATTCACCCAAAATAATAGATGTGTTTATAATAGTGTTTGGACAACAACTGAAGCGCTACAAGTCCTAAGCTACATGAGGGTTTGGCTGCTTTTTCAGTTGGTTTATGTTCTTTTCATGGGATTTGTTGACAAAATGGAAAAAAAACACCTCTGGATTCTTCCTTTAAGGCTGCTGTAAATATGACATTATTAATGCTTTTCTTAACCATGGAACATAAAAATTTATGATTTTTCAAAAATTGGTCCCTTCAAATAACTCATCTGAGAAGTTCAGGTGTAAAAGCAGCAGCAGCAGCAGCAGCAGTAGTAATAGAGTGTCACTGTAAGTTATGATTGTTGACTGTATAAAAGAAGTGGACGGAGCCACCATGACGTCACCCACTGGTTTTTTTTTACAACACGGGTTGCTGTTTTTTTTGTCGTTCAGACGTGACCATATTTGGACAAAAGGGGTGGAGCTGGGGGAGTGCAAGGCATGATGGGTGAGCTAATGCTAAACAGTAGCTTAATTCTGTAACAAAATCGGTAGCGTGTTACATTACAGACTGGTAATAACATGGTAATAGTTTGGTAATGCATAGGTAATAATGTAGTAATACTGTGTAATTACCAAAGTAATAGCCATCTAATAACTCCAGTAATAACCAATGAAAATTCTTAGAAGTGCGGTACTTACCATATTATAATGGTGAAATTCATCTTCCCTTATCTTCCAAGCGTTACCTTTGGTTCAAGGTAAATCTGTAGAAATGATATATTTAAAGTTGTGACTCGTTACAAACAGTCGTGGTAGTATCAACGATCAGTGATCAATTTGCACATAGTGTTAAGTTTGACGTTCGGGTATACAGTTGTATTAGATATACGTTTTTTAAGGATTAAACATTATCAATAGCAACGTGACTGGAGAGGTTTTAACAGCGAACTGCTCATCGTGATTCAGTTGTTCACAGAGAATTTCTTATCAGAGGCCAAATACTTAGATGACTTGTATTTGCTTTTGTACGTTCACGTTTCACAACATTAACTTGACGTGTAGGAATGAAACAAAAAAAAAAGATTCTGATGACTGAACATCGCTAATATGATAATCTCTGTCATGGGTATAATGTTGTAGGTGATATCAGACCATTCATTTTCGGGTATCAGTGTTTCCTACAGATTTATGAGTGACAGTCCGCCAGAACATCAACATTGACCAACATGTAGCCTACTGACACTATCTGTTATTTGAAATGGATAAAAGCCTATTTCAGTGTTGAGCGCACTGACTCAAACAGAAACGCTCACGCTGTCTTACAAACAACGAACCCATCTGTGAATGTGAATAAACTAGCTATGCTACCAGGTAAAAACTTTTCAGTCTCAAAAGCCATGCGCATAAAAGAACAGGCGCCCATACACAGGTCTACATACTGAATTTTTTTTCACCTCCTTCGCGTTGCCAACAGGGGTTAAGCACATTGTGTCGGCCAAATTAAGCTAACGTTGTACCTACTAGCAAACACATAAACCTGGTGACATAAGAATCGAGGTAATGCCGGATGAAAATGATCACCGTTGGTTAACGTTAGATAACTGTCCTGTATTCAAAGCTGATATTAATTCACCAAACACATCATGACTGTGCTTCAGATCACTGTGAACTGTTTTTTTGCTTACCCCACTGTTTCTGTTATTTCACCTACTGTAAGTGCTGTGAAAACCTACACTGAACAGGTTTAACAATGCCCTAGTAACTTCATGAAGTTATATTGCAGTGAAGTTGCCAGTGAACGCTAATCCCAATGTCCACATTCGCGGACTTTGAGGTGTGTTCCTTGTAAATCCGCGAAGGCTTAGGCCTGTCTCGCTGTCAAATCATCAAGTGCATGAGGCGTCTCGCAGACATTTTGAACCCTTTTTGCACACTTTCAATAAGTCTGCAGTTCTCTAGTTCTCTTCTTCTTTGCCTGAGGGAATTACTCACAGTTCATAGTGCCGTGATGTTTACCAGGATAAGCCCCGAAGTGTAAACAAGCATGTACTGGGTGCGCGTGTACGCCGAAATTTACAAAGAAACACCACATTAAGAAGCATTTAAGACGGTTCGGAGAAGCATCGCATCATATCAGACGGATGCAGGGGTATGATTACACACCAGTTCATCAGCCGTTTCTGTTCATTTGTTCTTCACAAAAATGAGTAAAGTCATTGTTTGACCGCTCCTCAATGTAAGTCCCAAACCCTCAAAAGTAGAGTATGAAACATGTGGTTGTGTTGTCAAGGCAACGTCATGTGATATGTAGCAAGGTGCCGTCCCATTCCTTTTTATACCATTTCATGGCCTTGCAGCATCTGACACTCAGCCACTGAGCAGCTGGCATCAGTGCAGTCTGTGAGGGTTTAGTGATCAGGCTGGAGATTGGGATCTGGAATGTTTTTTTTGTTGTTGTTTTTTTCTTACTGTTAATTATGGGCATCTACCGTACATAACATTTCTACGGTATGGGAAAGAATTCTACTGTGTTCTTTAATGCAACTCTACAAAGAGGCAAACTTAAAAACCTTGTGAAGCAGAACAGATGATTTGAAGGTGACCTGCTTTCTTAAATGTCAAAAAAAAAAAAAAAAAGGTTGACAATTCGCAAGTTAGACCAAAAAAGAGACATTCACAGGGTTCATTATCATAATTATTTCTGCTTTGACTCTATTACCTTGTGACATTTGAGATGTTATTAAAATTGTACTTAAAGGTCCAGTGTTTAAGATTTGGTGAGATTTAGGAGGACCTAATGCAGAAATGAAATACAATATTCATAATTAAGTTTTCATTAGTGTATAATCACGTGAAAATGAGAGTTGTTGTGTTTTTGTTACCACAGAATGAGCCATTTATATCTACAGAGGGAACGGGAACCTTTCGTGTTGTGCTGCCATGTTGCTTCTTCTCCGTTTTTCTGTTTTATTTTGTTACAGTGCATTACCTTAACCTACTGTGTTTGAGTGTGGGCCACAGTTAATATCCCCTCAAACAAAAAGCAGAGAACGAACAAAATAAACACTGGCTCTAATGATGGACTCCTGTGTTGTTTTGGCGCCACTGTAGGGAGGGTGAGAGGGGTATCTAGTTACAATCTGCAATTTCCCCACTATATGCCACTAAATATCACTGAACCTTAAAAAATACACTTTTATTTAAAGGTTTTGAGACAAAACTGCAGACAGTAGCATAGTGCAGTACAGTATAAGTTTTTGCGATCTTTGCAAACTAGCAGGACACGGCTTTGAAAAAAACATTGCATTTGAGATCCTTTTGATAAATTTCTTATAATCTTCTGTTCCACAGCTTTGTTCTAGGAGCAAAGACCCTTTAATTAAAAGGTCATGTGGTGTTGGCCACAGATGACAGTGCTGATGCAAAACTTGCCTATAGTCCTGCAATTGCACTTCCAGTGATCTGAGCCAAACAATACAAATGTTACATGCCTCTGCTCCTCTGAAATGAAAGAGCAGGATCTTCCTCCACAAATCACAAATGTTGACAAGCGTACAACAATTATGGGTTTGTTTAATCAGGATGACAGTCAGGAGCATATATTAAGCAGTTTATGGACTGAAAAAGTAATGGTTCCACCACGCAGCCTAATGAAAGTTAATGTGTTGTTCATCACGGAGGTCAGCAGATTATGAGATATTTTCTGGTATGCAGACAGGATTTGATATGCAGGGAGGCTTACAGCTCTGTGAGGTCTGTTTATTTAAAGCCGCTCTACATAAGATATTCATACAGACATAAACATACAGTATATACAAACAGGAATGCAAGCTGCAACACATCTGCTTATTATGTGCCGTGCGGCTACTCCCAATCTAAACAAATAAAAAATGACATTACATTCAAATTACATCCTGCAAAATGAAGATATGTGGACATAGTAGTAACAGTATTACATGGCGTATGGACTACCACGTCCAGTGGTACCAGTCAATTATTTTGTCAAACACTTCTGAATTGAATCTCCTGACAGACAAGGTATCATTTGCTCAGATTGCTAAATAAGTAGAACTGACTTAAAGATTGACTTTCTCTGAAAACCCTTTTTAAATGAGTGTGTAGGTCAGACGTGCTGAAATGGCTTTCTGTACTTTCGCAGAAGGAATCAGTCGGTTTCCAGCAGCTAAACTTACAAAATGAACATTTTTTTTTATATCGTGGGTTTTTCAATGAGGGAAGGAAGAAGGGATGTCATTTTAACACGTTTAACAAGGTCAGTGGATTTTTTTGTGGAAAAACAGCATCAGATCAGATCGGATCTAACAAATGAGAGGGTTTTTTAAGATTCAGAGGAAGTAACATGACTTCCGAGGGTCAAAAAAACAATTATAAAGAAACTGAACTGAATTTATGTATTTATTTCACTATTACTTTATTTACTCAACTAGGGGAACTAAGATTAACAACAGACAATGTGTCATTTGTTGAGACTGTAAAACACTGTACATTAGTACAATATTATACACCTAATATAAACCTTCACTCATACAACACATGCAAACTTTTAGCAAACAGAGAAAACACCATCACGGCCAATCGCGACTGAACATATTGTTAATTCTTTGAATATGCACAAAAAGAAATGATATGACAGACAAATCGTCTGATGAGAACAGACTCCCAAAAAAACTTAAAAACACTGCAAATCAAAAAAAAAAACTCAACAAAGTGTTAATGAGTAAACTTTCATCTGCAAAGGACACATGTTGATGTTTTTATCCGACGCGATACTTTTGAAGATGCAACAGAAATGTTTTATCAAGTCTCACTAAACTTAAATGACTTCACAATCACAAAGTTGGTTATTTATCAAAAATAGCTGAAATCATCAAAGGAATTCAGCCTCTTCTCTCTTTTTTTTAAATCCAGTTTGTTACTTGCATTAGACACATTCACTTTTATAGATAAATATCAAAAAAATCTGCACATTTGAAGTTGAATGTTTTGGTTTCTCTCTGTTGCTATCTTTAAAAACACATTCTTAGCACTTAATGTTTTAAGATTGGATATGTTTTTTTTTTTTTGTCAGACCTTGATTACAGTGTTTAAAATACAGCTGAGACATATATCTAATTAATTAATCAAGTTGTGGCTTGTGAACAATGTGAAACAAATCGCAAAATTGAAATGAATGCTTCCTCTGGAGACTTTCTTGGTCAACAACAATTAAAAATGCAACCTGTCTGTTATAATACGTTCATTATGAATATGTGTCTCCAATCAACACCTTCCAGTGGTTCTTCACTTGATAAAAAATTATTTTTATTTTTGACAAATAATGCACATCGACAGCCTTAGTGCTGCTTTCTTGTTATTGTTTGCTGCGATTGCACCTATAGTTTTATAACAAAGAAGATTATTTTTGAATTTGTCTTGACTTCACGTCAAACAAAAAAAAAAGAAAATTAAAATGAATCGTCCATAACACTGAAAAAAATCAAGGCCCCCGTCATTCAGCATTAGTTTAAAAATGTATTAACGTACCACCGTGCTTATCCACTGTGCTCATTTATGGCTTCATTACTGAAAATACTTCCAGAAAAAAAAAAAACTACTAGATTTACATCATTTAGATGCAGCCTGAGATAAAATTCACAGTGGAGCGTGGATGATGACGGTGCATACGCCTGGTGCTCGTATGTGAGCGTAATATCATACACACTGATACAGACGAAGGCAGCTGAGGTGTGACAGATTTTAGGACAAGTGGTTCGGTCTGTACGGTGGTTATTGGTGAAAGCCAGAGGAGTCTGAATTGGATATCGATCTTCTCTGGGTAACAGTGTGGAGCATGTAGTAAATGCTGAGGTGTGTCTCATTTCATTGAGAGCGAGGCAGCCTTGGTGAATCTCAGTCGGTGTTTGAGTAACTCATACCCACTGCTCAAATCCCAGACGCTGGCAAAGGGAGAAGCTGCTTCTTAACAACAAAATGAAAACTCAGACCCCTCAAGGACAACATGAAGAAATCTATACACATCTTCTTCCTCCAATGATTAATTAGTAACTAAGGAAGTGGTCACCGCAATGAAGTCTCCCTTCAAAAACACATTTTTTTCATGATCATTCACTGTGGGTTTGTTAACACTGTTTTCTTTGTGCTTTGAGATTCTTACTGCACCTACCAGCAGCGTCTTGTAAAGCAGAAATAATTCAAAGCCAATTGTGGTCTAGTGTGTCACTCTTACAGTGTTTCGTGAATGTGTAATGGCATTGCTGTTCGTAAACTGAAATAGGACTTTACGAGGATAGTTCAGATTATCTGAAGTGGGTCTGTCTGAGGTTCTCATCAATAGTGTATTACCTGTAGATGGAGGTCAGCGCGGCCTCATTTAGGAGAAGCACACTGGAGGATGGACACACAAACAAAGCATTGTATTGTAGAGGAGGCCAGATGCAAACCGATATTTTAGCCACTTAAAAAAGGCCCACATAAAAAAAAAACAAAAACAAACTTCAATATCAGTTTACAGCCCTATTTGAACAGGGTTGGTGTAACCTGGGTACCTCCGGTGACTCAGAAATGACCCCCCTATGTCTGTGTTTCGTGCAGCACATTCGCACGGCATAAGTCTGCGTATTACTCAGATTTACTGACATTATCCCCCAGATCTTGTGTCGAGGCTCACTATTAATAAGCTGCCACATAACGATGGCTGAGCCTGTTGAAAGATAAAACATGTTCCTTACCGAATCCTGTCATTCATCTGACGGATTCGAACTTGCTAAGTGTCCAGTAGTTAAAAGCTGCTCTGCCTTATAGAGTTTTAGTGTCATTGGGAAAATATACCTTTCAGCATGTTGTGACCTGAGAGGACATGAGACTTCTGCGTCTACTCCTTGCCTGTGTTTTCAAGCTGTCGAAACTCTACCCCGTGATGCAGATTTTGGCTAATGACAGGCATTTGCAGAAAAGGTAAGAGGGTTAAATATGTGATTGAACAGCGATGGGTAACTAAAGCTGTCAGTTTCCGTCAGATGCGACCTTGAACGCCATTCTACTTCTCTACTCCGTGGCTTCACTTTTCCATAACAGCATGAAACAACGTCAGCTTCGTCTACCTTTATATTTAGTGTTTAGATTTGGACAGAGGTGCGGAGGGACAGTATGTGTTTTCAAATTCTGGCGGTTTTTTTTTGGTTTTTTTCTCCCTGATTTCAGCTCCTGCAGCTTTAAACCTTGGAAATAAACGTTTGTATAGTCTGGGTTTTTCGTCGACGTAGGTAGGAAAGGATGCAATTTGAACATATTTAATGATGCCGTTGAAGTTTTGTGGTAAAAGTACATTAGGGTACAAATTATTATCCACAGTTAAAAATTACTTTTGCATCGGGAAGGGATTGCTTACAATTCAGGAGAAGTAACATGGCTTCACAGGGACAAAAAAGAAAACCAATTACACTAGAATTCGTTCACCATAAATGTTTTTAATCAATTAGGAAAACTAAGGTAAAACTACATCTAATTTGAATCTTGGTGATGCTCGTGGTTTTATGTATAAAGGACACTAACATCCCAATGGGGTTTAACAATAGATCAATTGTGTGGTCTAGAAAATACCAGAAAATAGAGAAAAATACCCCTGCTGGCATCTTCAGACTGCTTGTCTTGTTCAACCAACAGTCAGAACCTTCAGAGCTCTTATGAGTGTGAAGGTTACGGCGACTGCACACAAACACGGAACAACTTGTCGAGTTCACACCTTCCTGTGACCCATTTTGTTATTTCATTATATCGAAGCCTAATGTGGTTGCGATTGCTAAAAATTACACTGAGCTTGAGAATGTGATAAGATTAATTAATTACGCAGCGCAAGTGTTGGCTCTAAGTACGTAGAATAACCTGCCTGAGAGGCTCGTGTGAACGTTCGGCCTGAGGTGTCAACCTACTTTTAATCAAGTAAAATGGAGCGATCAGCCGTATCAAAGGCAGCGCTAACATCAAGAGAGATTAAAATAGAGCAGCAAGTAGTAGATCATTAGTGAGTTTATGGCACGATGTTTTGGTGCAGCGAAGGCCTTTAAAGTTGGATTGATGAGAAAAAAAACACTGCTATTCTTTAAAGATACTTCAAGGGTCTGAGCCATAGTTGAAAGAAATCGCTATGAATCGTTGAGTAGAAACAGATGCAAAGTAGGTGTAAGTGATGGAAAGGGGACCAAGTAGGCTTTGCACGATAAATGTCTTTTCACTAGACACAAACCTTAATACAAAACATTTAGTTTTACACATCCTTGAATGAACATCAGTGCAGGCGTCACCGTGCCGGACCAAAAATCATACCTCTGTACTTTTAGGCTGAAGGAGGGGAATACAGTTTATATGTGTGAGTATTTTCTACATAGTGGGCTAAATGCTCAGCCAAGTCAAAGACACACATCAGAGATATTACAAGCACTTTTATTCAAACAGGCTGTGATCAAAATAAAATGCAAAGACAGGGTTTCTTTCTCCATATGAAAAATACACCTGCAACGCATGCAAGTGAAAAAAAAAAAAAAACATGTATAAAAATGAATAAAAGCCTAGCTCTTGATATGCTCCTTCAGGTTATTTTCAACAACAATAACAGACTGATTAAAATAGAGAACAATTACAGGTTTTCTTCTCCTGCTGAACAAAAGCAATAAAAATGTAAAAAAAAAAAAGCAACATCAAAATATATCAATATGAACTGCATATCACGGCTCATATCTCATTTGAAAATATATTGAATTAACTTTGTTTTTTCAGTAGCAGTGGCTACAGGACTAGACTAGTTTTAAAAAAGCAACTGTTTCTGGAAAATTAGTATTTTGTAAAAAGAAAAATTATCTTTATCGGAAAAGTAATTTCAAGAAAATATATCTCACTTAATCTTACAGGTTCAATGTGTAATGTTTAGTGACATCCAGTGGTGAATTTGCAGACTGCAACCAACAGAATATGCACCTCACCTTCCTCTACGGTGGTCGATGAAAACGCCTAAAGTATCCTTGTTACAGCCTGTGTTTGTTTTGTTCAGTCTGGCCTTCTAAGTTAAGGAGATAATAACTCTAGCCCTTAACACTGGATACCACGGATGCTATAAAATGCAAAAAAAGGAGAAGAGGAAGTCCATTCAGTGCTACTGAAACGAGGTTGTGCAACATAAACAGCATCCTGCTCCCTCTGTGGATATAAATGCTCATTCTAAGGTAATGAAAACACAATTTGTTTTTTTCCGCGTGATCATACACTAATGAAAACATAATTTGAGCCGCAACTAACGGGTACGGTTTTGACAAAAACAGCAGCCATACAGTCAGAATTGTTTTTAAATCCCAGGGACACCACACATCTATCAGGGAGGTCTTTCATGGCCTGTCACACAAGACTTTGTGAAGAGACCTGTGTGACTGAGATACAGCGCAATGCAGTCGACTATACAGCTTCTTGGCTCGAGTAAGTTTATAAGACATGTTGCCAACAGATAGAGATTGATGATAGCATCTGATGCAATTTACTCCGTGTCCAGGGTTGCTGGTTCACACTCTGTGGTTAATGGTTAAAGTACAGGTTGCAAAGAAAATCTCCCCAAAATCTGTTGGCTGGAATTGAACTCCAGGCTCAAACAGAAAAGCCTCTGGATTAGATGTGTTGTTTATCTGTAAATGCAGAGAGTAAAATTCATCAGAACTGTGTTAAGTGCAAATGATAAATGCAGAGATTGGGTTTACTTCAAATAATTGTGCTCACTGGTTGAAAAAGACATAAAAAATAGAAATGCTAAAAATAGAAATAAGGTCATATGCGTAATCCATTTGTAATGTGCTGTTTTTAGGACACAAAGCACTCAGCAACAACAGGAGGAAATATTTGTATTTCAATACAATCAATGTGTCTGGCTTTCTCATTAATAAGGAGGAGTCTCCTCAGACAGGACTTTGTTGAGGAAATGAATCGTTAAAATGTGAAAAATTGCCATGTTAACTAGATTAGGCAGGGCAACTTATCAAGTAATCTCCTGATAGGGCATCTGAACAGTGTGATGGATAGTGTGCACTCTTTTTTTCAGTGAAATGTATTCTTAATTGCTTGTTGCAATTAAGCATTGCCACACATACATAAGACATATTAGGATGTGTTCTGTTTCCCCAAAGATGCTTTTATTTGAGTTTGTTTTAAGGTGAACCGTTCTTTATGTAAATCAAATACGGTACGGAGCTCTGAAATGTGAACCTAGTGAACCCATAAAGGGTCATTCCTTCTGTATTGTATTTGAATGGGCGTTTCTATCATAAACAAATACCTTTGTAATACCTATATATATATTACAGCTTTTGAAATCGCCGCGAGGCCAAGTGCGCTATCCAAATCGCTACAGAGATGCCCTGCCTTACGGATCATATTCTCCACATGTAAGGGAACGCGGTGGTTTGATAGAAACCAGGCAAAAATCACTGAAACTCCTGACTCATACCACAATGTATCTGTGAAAATGATCGCACTATGGGTGTTGTGTTTTGCATATCGTTCAGCGTTACAGCCAGGCCTCACTACAGAATTTAATGGTATCATAGGGCAGTCACGATAATGAAAGTTTAGATGACGATTACAGGTATTTGTGATTAACCATTTAACCTTTTTCTGTTCTTTTTTTGCCGCTATAAGCCTAACAATAGCCATTTATTGGAATTAAACACTGGAACATGTAAATAAAATTTTCTTTGTAAACAAGAGCTTGTATTGTGTAAGCACTGCCTTCCTGTAGCGCTTTTTAGTTTCTACAAATCACAGTTTCGCTGAAAAAGTAAGACGCACACACCTGCAGTGACTGAAATCGGACAGTAACATTTCAGGTGAGAGACGTAGAACGACAAGGTGGATCGCGTTATTAAATGTATTAAATTAAACTTGTAGAAGTGAACGTTGTGCCTAACTGGCAGGCATCAGAAGCTTATTTTATTTTTTCCCCGGCCTGTATTTGAGGAGCTTTTATTTGTTCTTGTCGACCTCAACCCTGGATATTACTAGAGACCCGGCTTGTAATTGACTCCCAGTTTTTATTTGAGGAAATACAGTACTTTCAGTTTGAAATGGGACACAAACCCTGGCCTTCTGTGATTAAGTCCAAAGGATTTGTTATTCCAGCATATCCACCACTGCCTGGAGTTTGTCCTTATTTAACGACGTCACAAGACGGTTCAGAGATTTTACCAGTAAAACAATAACGGTTGTTTTAACCCTTTTCAACAATCAGCCACTCTCGTCATGCTGCTGAACAAGTAAAAAAGAAATGACGGTACTGAAATGCCAAACTCACTATATGAGGTATCACTATGTGTATATATGCACGTATATGTACGTTAGACAACATACTAATATTAGCCTTTCTGATTTCTCAAATACGGCCATTGATATATTGACCTAAAGCATCCTCCATCGGTCAAACTACAGTGTGCTTGACATGTAAGCCTCTGACTTTTCCACATAACTCTGAATATTGGATGTGTCCTTTGCTGGAGATTGCATCTGATGGAAATGCCAAAGGTCACAGCTGCGTGGTCGGCACACATGTTCCGAGAAGAAACAACTGGAAAATCAAGTAAGCTCTCCAACAAGACATTATCCATGTGTGAGCATGTGTGTTGAAACTTTGTTCTGAGGGGAAAATTAGATTTCAGTGACAGCAGAAACAGAGTGTAAAAAAAAATAAATGCTAACAAAAAGTGTGTCTGGTGAGGGAATAAAATAGCAAAATGTGTCTGTGGCTGCCTCAGTGAGTGGAACAGTCTGGTTCTTAAATGCCATGTATTTTAAGTGCATTAATTTAATGTCAGTCCTAGTTTCTGAAAATGAGAATGAATTACACTGACCTCCTCCTAAGTGAATTAACATGGGTGATTGTGAATGTAATTGCTAATTAGCATGACTCACTGATTCTCCAGTCTCACAGGTGGATCATTTGCGCTCTCAGAGGGTTTCAAATGTGAAGAATCCTTATGAACAAAGCCATTAGATTAATAATAACTTTCCCTAAATGTGAGAGCCGGCGTCACTCTTTTTAGAAATAATTTCTTCTCAAAGAAATGAGAAGTGACTCTTGATGTAACACAGTGCACAGAAGTGTAGTAGGTCTGCACCGTACAGAGCATACGATTCAGTTCGTATCACAAAAGGTTAAGAAAAACATTTTTCTTCTGACAGTTTAGTCTGCAGCCCTATTTTTCTTAATATTTGGTAGCACATGCAATCTCCTCAGCCATCAAATACCTCAGAGACAATATCATAATGGGGGACACAAACAGCCGTGTTGCCCCTTGACCTCATAATCTCATAAAAAAGCCAAAAGCCAAAAGCTCCTTGCTCTCTTTCTGTTGGCTGATGTAGGTGAGCACCTTTGTTTACTTAAATCAAAATCCAATACACTGCCTTGGCAGTTTCTCTCCTGTTTTTGCTTCCCCAGCACTCAGCTGTGGCACATCTCAAACAGATGCCCTTGACTTTTCATTAGGTTATTAACCTTTCAGGAGGTGAGCTATGATTCAGAGGTGGGCATAGAGTCCCTGGAGGCTGCACTGCAACACTAGATGAATCAAGCAGAGCGAACAGCGGGGATGTAACAGAAGAGAGAGGGAGCGAGATGGGTGGATGAGAGGAGAACAGTTGAGGCAGGTGTTTCTGACAAATGGAAAGCTACAGATGTTTAAAAAAGTCTTGTTGTGTCGAGTCCCAGTATCACTGCTTGAATGCATAAAGGCTGCAAACTATTGCTCACAGATGGAACGAAAAACAACAAATGTGCTATTTTGTCTGGATAGATATTAGTACCGTATATCACCGGTTGGATATCAGTCTTGTTTGGGAGCTGCAGTCTGGATTACGTTGCAGCAAAGAGCTTGTACTGTTTATCAGGAGATTTAGCCGTGCTTTGTCAAGTCTACATCCCAACTTATAGCAGCTCGTAAATAATAGATGTAAATAACATCCTCAGAGGGAATGTCAGTGCAACAGGTCGAGTTGTGATGTTGACAGAAGACAGTTATCAGTTCATGGTTGAAAGATGTTGAGATGTGAAAGAATAAAGCATCATAAAGTGTTTTATATAAGCGTTTTGTATTTTGTTATTAATTCATCAAATCCGTTTATTGTTACCATTAAAAAAGTCCTAAAAAGAGTCATATTTTTAAAAAGGCTAAGCTATCTTTTAGGTTTTAGTGAACATTGTTCTGAAAAACATTTTAACATCCCGCCTGCATGTTAAATCAGTCATTAAAATGATTTATTATTTTATTTCTATCATTGAGTTGTGTATTTATTATGGTTAACTTTGAACATAACATCTGCATCTCTCAATCTGCAAATGAGTGAATCAGTAGCCATGTATATAATTGTCAAACAAATTTAATGCAAAGTTCAAAAAAGTCCATCAACTTCCAAGTGAAGGTTGCGCAGTCTTGTCAGAAGGTGGCGCTATAGGGCACATTGCAAATGGCTGTAATAAGGTTTTTGTTTTGTTTATTTTTTTTCAAGGATGAGCCTGAGGATTAACATCAGCCCACACATACCTACGTATTGCAACTAAAGCTTTATGGAACGGAAATGATTGCTACGTCAGGACTTATTCAGAAAAGGTGTTTCCATTTCCCATTAAGCACACTATCTTTTTTTAGAAAACTCGGGTTTCCATCTAACTTTTCAAATGCGATATATTGATGGAAACGGGGCTAATGTCCTCCTTTGACTGGTCACATGACAAACCCAGCATGTAGGAGGAATAGTGATTGTATATAAGAAATGGATGTAGCCACCATGACGTCACGCACTGGCTTGTGGGAACGACCATTTTGAAGCTTCGATCTTTGAGAATTGGCCATCGCTAGATTAAACATTTTGGGGCCAGATGTGACCCTATTTGGAGCCATTCGGGGAGGTGGGTGAGTTAACGCTAACGTTAATTTACTGACATGTTAAAATACTAAATTTCTAAAAACTTCTTTTTAGTGTAACCTCTTAACCACAACTAAAATGTTTTATTAAAGAAAAAGAGCCCAACTCAGCAGACAAGAGCGCCGTCAATCAAATCCCATACAGCATCAACACCTTTTGCTGTGCCTAAAATCTAATTTACAGAGCAAAACTTTACAAAAGGACCGCTAATACACTTATTAGAGACAGACAGATATTCGGTGAAGCCTGTGGGAGCCAGGCTTTATTGAAGCCAGAATCTAGCAGACGTCAGTGGCACGACACTTTAAGATACTTCTGCACTGGTGTCAATTTCAAGCCGAGGTTGTTGTTTCTTCTGGAAAATACAGATTTGTTAAATTCATGCAACCTCAAGTGACACCACACCTGTTGAATCCCTGCAGGCTTAAATGGCCGTGGAAAGAAATAAAAAGCACATATGCCTCAAAGAGACCTGGCTTGATGGAGGAAAACTGCATGCTGCGTTTTGTCTGCGTACATTCGACGGTATGACTCAATTATACCCCAAGGAATGTTTGTCAATCCTAGAGAAAAAAAAAAAAGAAACGCAGCCCAAACATCATAACAAAAGCCGCTTTACACATCAAGCATGTGACGACAAACAATGGTGAAAGCCAGCAGTGATCCATAAATCCACAACAAAATACTATTCAGAGTCATTTAACCTTCATGCCCATTTTCATGCATATATAAAAAAGGAGAACTTGACTCTTTTCTTTTGCCTCTACACCTGTAGTACGTGCACACCGGCTCCCATGAAGCTTCAGGGAGCAACAAAGGAGAGTTCCACATTAAATAAAAAATGAGCAAAGCGAGGGAAGTTTCATTATTCATCTCACACTGACATGCCCAACTCCCCAGCTTCCCGAAGGGCACACTATGAAATTTCAATTGGCATCATTCTATGTGTTGAGTTTTAATGTCAATATCGCAGACAGTCTTCAACAGCCTCGCAGCCTCCCTTCTGACTCCAACAAGAAACTTCAAAGGTGCGCTTCTCTGAATCCCTCAGTCTTGCATTAAAAATGTTAACCTTGGAGACATGCTAACTACCCAGCCGCGTATGTTGCCGAATTCCAATGAAGATTGCGATCATTTAAGACGAAGAAGAAAAGAAGGGTCAACCATGCCCTCGGTCTGCTAGTCTGTCCGTCTTTCCATCTTGACCATCAGCCTGCTTTTCTCCTTGAATCTCTAACTCGCATCATGTTGAATTCATTCCTAGAAAGACTGCTGAGTCAAGGGCATCTTGTAAAAAAGGAAAGGATACAAGAAAAAAAAAATCCCAAAAAACACAACAACATTTAGCAGACATACACACTAAAATCATTGTAGCGCATCACAGTTTACACAACAATGCACACATGGAGCACTGGAATAATAAAGACACAGTCATTCGATGTCGTCTAAAGGCAAAGAAGCAACAACAATACAGCAAAGCTGAGCTGGATCTTTTGGGGCTTGTGTGACTGCCGCTCACTTAGCCTCAGGTGTGGATCTCTAATTGTTGGCAGCAAGGACTCCACCTGAGTGCCAATGTGCCTGCAGTGCTGCCAGCGCTTTGGATGTATCGTATCAGAGGTGCACTGGCAGAATATTTGTGCAGGTGCTGTAGTTACACATTGGTATATTAGGTAGTGAATGACATGTTATCCTCCAGCAACACATTGTAACAAGAAATGAAACACCAAAAGGCAGAGAAAACTTTCTCAATTCCTATAGTTTTAGTATTTGCAGGGCATTTTTACCCATTTGTAATGTTTTATTCCCAATTTACAGTTGACCAAAGGTGGGAGAAGCCCTGTCCTTCAAGTGGGACTGTTCTGACACAAACTAAAAGTTGAACCTTTTTTTTTTTGTTTTGAAAAATGCACTTAAAGGTTCAGTGTGTAATATTTAGTGGTTGTCCCTTGTCTGGGCTTTTTAGTTGAAGGGATATTAACTGTGGTCCACACTCATAGTAAGTGACAGTAATGCATCTTAACACGTGATTTTAAACTAATGAAAATATATGTATATAATACTATTGTATTCCAGTTCTGCAGTTAGATGCTCCTAAACCCACCTAAATATTCTATACTGGACGTTTAAATGTAGGAAAGCTCATTTTGCTGTTTTGGAAATACGGTAGCAGCCTTTGCACTTTTGAAATAACGCTCTACAAGTGCTGGACGGGGTTCAGATCAGGCGACACGCCAAGCCACTCCTTCAGAAAGGCAGCAGTCTGCTTGGAGCGATGCTGTGGGTCATTGTTGCTTTGAAATACAAAAACCTTTGACCAAGCTTTCAGAGGGAAGGGACCATCTTCTCCTTCAAAACGTTACAGTACATAGCGGAATCCACAATTCCATCATTGAATTTGAGCTCTCACATACCAGCAGCATCATGCAGCCTAAAAATCATGATGAACCACCACCATGTTTGTACAACACACTTTTCTTTGTTCACTGGGTCATTGTCAAACATATTGTACCGTATCAGATCCAAACAAGTTGATCTTTGTTTGATCAGACCACAAGACATGCTGGCAGACACACTGACAGTCATGAAACGAAGATCAATGTGTTATGATCACATGGCCATGAAGTGGAACAATGGGCAAATTTCTGCACATCCGCTCTAGATTTTATTTTGCATTCTGGAAGATAATGGTCCAAATATACCTCATAAATACATATGTAAAATATTTATAAATTTGAAAGATATCTGTGGACAAAATCTTGACAGACAGTGATTTTTAGATGCTTCCATGGTGCATCTGTATCAGTCAGTCCTTATGACGTTTAAACATGATACGTCAGGAATGGTTTTACAGAATGTTGCAGAATTTGGCACAAGGGTTCACTTGGACGCAAGGACGAACTGAAATGACTTTGGTGACCCACGGTCTAGGTCACTGTGACCTCACAAAACACGTTTTGTGGCCATAACTGGTAGCAATTGACAGAACGGCACGGGCAGTTTATGATGCAAGGGTAGTGGATGCATTTGATTGAACTGATGGTTCTTCTTAGAAAATCATCTCCAAGCTAGACTGTTGCCGGACAAATGCAAGAAAAACATAACCTCCTTGGTGGAGCTAAAAATTAAATTAAATTAAATTAAATTGAAGTTGAAAATACTGCATTATCTGATCCCCATTTGATCCCGATAAACATAGATCTGATGCTTAGTCTGATGCCTAAAGCTTTTAAAAGCCGTAGTAAGCTGTGTTGTTATCAGTAATCAATTAAAAAATGGTGAAAATGATTTATTCAAGGAAAAGACTGGCAAAAAAGAGGTGATGTGGTGAGAAAAGCAAGTTAAAAATGGTTTGTTTTTCTTTTAAATTTGTTCAACTGGCAGGCTATGCTGCATCTCCCCAAGCGGACGGAGGGACCAGAAGTTGTAAATAAAAATCTGTGGATGTCATTCTGTCTGTATCATCTAAATTAAAATCCAAGCAAAGACCTTTCCCCTTTTGCCCTCACTTAATATATGAAAGGACTGGAACAATCTCTCTAAAGTTCATCTCTTGCAGCTGGGAATCTCAAGAAAAGCATTTATACATAATGCGAGCTGTCCATCTGATAGACCTGTGGTAAGAAACAGATAGCCATCATCATCCCGGCACATTTGGTACACCCACGCAGTCTCTCAATCGTCTCATTTAGAGAGAGCATGAATGGGAAGGAAAATGTCATTAGTGAGATAGGTAATCTGTTTCTGGAGAGGAATCAAAGATCGTAATTGGATTTTCTTCGAGGCTGCTCGACACTTTTCAGAGACTCGGCTCACTATCATATTAACGATTGTAAGTCGACTGAGCATGAGAGTGAGCCTGGTGAAAAATAGCCTCCTCTACAGGTATCCGCCTATAACTTAAGTCAGATTGAAGCAAGTGGGCTTTTATAGAAAACCTCATTAGAGTTTTTATAATTTCAATGGATTCTTGGTTGGCATTTTAAATCATGTGAAAGAAGAGACAGAGAGTGTAGAGAGGAGGAGGAGGAGGAGGAGGAGGAGAATCATTATTTCACAACAAAGTGCAAAAATTTACAACAAATGGGCTTCTGAAGGATATAGTCAAAGACTACACACTCCCACAAAAAAATTACACAGACAGACAGGACAGACATAAGAGAAGCAGTAGGTTGAATCAATGCATATAGTCTGTGTAAAGCAGACGCTTTAAATCCATCTTCAGACTACATCCTGCTACCGAGCTCCATTTTACTTCCAAACTGAATTAAACGGTTCACAGCTGGAACGCTTGTCAGAAGCATCAAGCATCAGTACACAGAATAATTTAACAGCCTCGTTACATGCTGACAACATAAAATACATCATTCACAAAAAGATTCCCTTTTACTAATACTTGGCCAAACGCTGAAACTGAAGACATTATGGAAATATCTTTAAAGTGTAATATCACTAACGGCCACTAGACGTAGCCTATAATAACCATAGTTTAGAGCAAAAGTAAGCCGGCATCGTTCCCTGTTGAAATAGCTGCTGAAATGAACTTCTTTGACATTCTGAGAACTTGAACTGAACATCTACGTGGAAGTAATAAATAATCATATAAATAATCTACATAAATAAATCAACAAATCCAGATCAATGAAATTCAAACTAACTGTACAACATCTGGGTCGAAGCAATTTACATTTTTTTGAGCTATTATTGTCCTTAAATGTAATTCAGTAATTCCAGTTGAGAAGCCTAATATTAAGTGTCAGCCACTATAGTTTACCCATAGTCTCTATGTAAAATGTACCATCGTGGTACGAGGTGGATTAACTGGTCTATCTCTAGCTGACACCTGCTTTCAGGGCGTTTTCTGAACCAAGGTTCATTTTTTTTCCCATTGTATATGTTTAGTCTGGTTTGTTTTGCTTTTACATTGCAGTTTTGGGAGTGGACTAATATGTCCTGCTGTCATCATCTGTGTGTGCTGCATCTCTCTTTATAGACGGCCGGCATGTTGCAAATTTGCTTAATTTTTTTAACTTCTTCTCTTTGTTTTTCTTCTTTTGTTTTTGCTGAGGATAGCCTTGCATAACTTCCTGTGATTGGTCCAAAAGTCCCAACTATCCAAAGTGTCCTCACACTGTAAATGAAGTGAACCATGGTTCAGTTTGATGCGGACCGAGACCACTTCTTTTCATCGGACTGCACCATGACCAGTAAAATAAGAAAACAACTCCACAGCAGCGACTGCAAGCAGCTATGAACGGGCCCTCAAGCTCCCATGCAACTTGGTGCAGGCCGTGGTCAAGGAGTTTTACAACATGCAGACATGTTCAGCTCCGACATCCTTGAGGTTGTAGTATAATTGCTATAACACCCAAGTATACGGCATACGACTGTATATCACTGTGTAGAACCCATTGTGCAAATTTCATATCAATCGGATGACGTTTGCGCCGTTGACTTCTATTTGCACTGTGACTTATGTTGTGCACATATCTTCAGAACTGGACTCTTATCAAATAGGAAATTTTGTGACAGATCTGATGATGTGGAGTTCAGTTATAATGACTTCTTGCATCTTCCAGTGTCCATTATCTGCTGCTAGAAACCACCCACCAAGTGTATGTTACGTCGTTACGTGTTTGGGCCCTAATGATACCATAAATGTGTTATGACTTGTCAACTATTCGCTAGGAACATCTTTGGTCAGGGGCAGCTCTACTGTTTTATGTCTTCCTGAACATTGAGTTGCACTTTTCTGCAATGTGTCACTGAAAAGCAGTTTTTCTTATTTTTATCAAAATGACAAAGAAAAACCAAATACACAACATTGGATTAGATGTTCTTTGAGCTGTTAAAGTTGGTGAAACGCAGACAAAAAGAGAAGTTAAAATTTGGGAAACAGTCCTGGATCGATATGAACATGCTGATTTCTTTGTATTATCGATGCCCTGCTGATAGAATACCATCCTCTTAGATCAATGCAAGCACATTCATGCTGAATATGATTGTAACATTAACTACATGATCATCAGCCAGTTGCATCAGTAGGTATGTTCTGTGAAGGTCTGGTGGATGATGGGTTCTTCTGTAACTGGAGTGTGTGAAAAGTTGCATCACATCTTTGGTGGATTTTTAAGCAGATGGTAGTTCTGCAGTTATGGAAGACGGTAGCTATAATATAAAGTGCTACCATTCTGAAGTGCTTTGAAAATTGCTGTAATGGCGCAGCACACGGGGAACTATTACAGAATGTTATCTCTCACGCAGTTGTTGTCTCACAAACTCGTGTTTTATGACATTTTTACACGCGGCCTTTGAAACAAACTCACAGACAGCAACAGCAGGGCCAATAACAGATACACATCGACAAATAAACATCAAACTTCACTGGTGAACATGTTTTCTCTTTCTGCTTCTCCATAAAAACAGTTGGATTAGCAACACCAGGGAGATTCATGAAATGTCCTTTTAGTTGTATTGTGCAAACCTCTGGCAGCACTTTGCAGAAGCCCCGAGTACAGATGCACTCGAGGAAAGCACAGACTGAAATCATCTTTTTACTGCTGTAATTTTGAGGACATCCCTCTGTGATGATCCAACAGAGAGGGAGTTTATGAAGACACCATAGAGCTTCTGAATGAAAAGATTAGGAATGATGAGACAAAAGTAAAGATGGACCAATCTGCTTTTTAAAGTTCTGATCCGATTCTGGCACTGCTTCGGATACCACAGCCCTGGTACAATTCTGGGAGACAGAAAATTAACACTGCAAATATTAAGATTAAGAGATAAAACATTTTTAGTGACTGAACAGATCTATGAAGATATCCAGTCGTCTCTGTATTTTTTTTTCTGTCTCCCGTTTGTATGACTTAGATGTGCTGGACCGTGAACCCACTGTAACACAAAATGAGACAACAAATAGGTAAAAAAAAAAAAAAAATCTCACAGAACAGAGCTTTTCTTTCTCTTCTTTCTCTCTACTCTCTCTCCCTTTGTGTTCTTTACTGCCTCTGTTTAAATTAGAAACATGCCACCATATCAGCTGTCAATATCTAACATTAATTCAACTCGATGAGACTAAAGTGAAACTTTGCTGTTGTCGTACTCTCTGCTGATGTTACCTGCGCTCAGACGAAGGCTGTTTATGAAGTAACATAAGCATCACCGTGGAACACAGCTGTACAATCAGAGTGGACTGAGTGTCTGTAGTTACCATCTTGTCTAGAAAAGACAATAATAAACATTATTTGTAAAGCACTTACTGTAGCAAAACAGTGTCTTTTCAACAAACACATAAAACACAACAATAAAGTCCGTGGTTATTTACGAACAAACAGGCAAAGAGAAGACTCGTGCAGTGAAACTTCTTTTCATATCAATAAATTAAGTGGATTAAATTGAAATGCAATGCAGTTTTGTGCGTTTTGCAGAAGTGCTGTGCGGTTTACTAGAATTCCTTATAACCTTACACATTATGCTACGAATGTATTTGTGCCACAACATTAAAGCAATGGGTTTAACATTGCATTATTACATATGTCCTGTTCAGACTTGGTTTTAACGTGCGTCCTGAGGGATCGGATCTGAGACCCATGTGGAGATGCAGTCTAATGAACAGGGCTACAAAATCATCAGACTATGGAATCTGGTTTGGCAGTAGTATTGGAAGTGCAGAAATACAGAGTACAGCTGGAGGGAAACTTAGTATAAAGAGTATCAACTGCCCAAAATTGGGTGGCGTTTCTCAAGGTGTTGCATTTAATAAGCGAAAGTGACCACGAGTGACAATGCGCAATAGCAGAAATGTCACACAGACAAACCCACAACACTACAGAAACGATAGTGATGTTGAGCTCATTGTTTGTGTGTCTGGCCGCAGGCTTTCTTTTCTGGTTCACTGTCATAGCTCTCTCACAGCATTGTTTGTAGATTCAATAGGCAGCAATGTTCAGGTAAAATGCTTTTAAACACACCCTGTACACTACCTGCTCAACATCAGACAGCAGACACGCAGTTATTTACTTGCCGGTGAACACAGTGGGCCAGACGTTTCCCTCGGGAGTTAGCGATGACCAGATCCAGAGCTAAAAGGAGAATATAATTTACTCCACGGCTGGTTACACTTGGCTGGGCAAAACAGTGTGAGGGTGTCACACTGGCTCTCTGGGTACCTGCAGCAGTATTTTCTCACTATTTTTCTGAATCTTTACAAACCAAACAATCAACCTAAGCGTCTTATATTTTTAAGTACGTTTCAGACTTATACTATACAAAAAAAAATGAAGCGTTTAGCTGTAAACCATGTAAAAAAAACAAAAAAACCAAGCCATCATGTCTGTTTTGTGCCTGAAGCTTGTAAACCCAGAGCCTCCACAGCTGGTGTAAGATGGCCACAGGGAGCAGCAGGCAGACTTTAAAACCTCAGAGGGATTTCTTTGTCAGGTTGCATTTTTGTTGCATCACGTCTCTCTTCCCTCTCTGGTGACAGGCTTCTTGCGCTGCTGACCCATTCTATCCTATGCTTCAATAAAAAGACATCATTAACAATTTCAAAGCCAAAGTTGACTGAGAAGTCGTTAAGATCCTTGTTCTCTCAAAGTGGAACTGCTTTAAATCCGAAAGGTGTTTTGTTGTGTAGTTTGCCACAGAGCTACACATGCTCACTGACCCTTAAAGGCAGCACTTGTTAACCCTGCAGTTTCTTTACTTCTACAACTCAGGCTGGATTAGAAAGAAAGGGAGCTATTTGATCACAGTACATGAGCTCAGTGTCCTGAAGTTTGTCCATATGGAGCAATTCAGCTCTTTCTTTCAATGCTCTTTCCCTTATTTTAACCATGCAGCAGGCATGTCCTTGAGGTCCAACTTTTATATACCTTTGATCATCATTTGTCTTCATTTAGATATATATTCCTTCTGTTGATTCATTTAGCCCGACTGTTTTATGTTGAAGATGTGAAACTTCATAATAGTTATAGTTACTAATAGTATAGAGAGAAGTTGAATGCACACACACACACACACTTGGTCAGGGCGTCACATTGGGACACACAGGGTACGCCTAGAGCATCATTTTCTGATGCATGGGGTTGTCCGGCTGACATCTCGACCA
>JAPQRN010000021.1:28507005-28520815 GCA_037367275.1 Coranthus polyacanthus
TACACAAAGGAAGAAGATGATGACCGCAATGCATTGTGGGATGCCTTCTGATACATCGCATTGCATACGGTGAAATTCGCATCAGGGTATCTTTGGCATACTGCAGATTTATTTCTTTATTTATGCCATTTTGAATGCAGCCATCTTCTGCATATTGCAATTTAGTTTTTTCCCTTTCTCTAAAGGTCAGTTTCTCTGTGACAAATCTCGACCGTTTGTATCTGCAACACAGTGTTCTGGAGTAACTTTTTTTTCACCGTCCTCCCAGATTCATCCTGAAAATTAACGCGAATCGTCTCAAATTTTAAATCTCTTTGAGAACTAAAACATCCTCAATCAACTGATCAATCGTCAAGCTTTTTGTTTTAACCTTTTTTTATTTAAATGAAACTGAACAGGTGAGCTCGGATGTGAGGTGAAAGCGTCTCCAACCCTGTATAAAGTTAACCAAAAATGTAAAATTAGGGTATAGTAATAGATTTCACTCGGTATTCCAGGTTGTCCCCAGGCATAGAGCATCCTCATAACCATGGTAATCAACTCTTAAACTCGGAGTCCTCTGAACGACAGCTAGTGATGTGGAGGGTGGATGCCCGCCAAGTTCTACAAATGACACAAACTCTGAGATATTGAATTTCAATACAACAGGTGACATGCCACCATCAATACTGACATGAAATTGTCGTTTCAGTAATCAATGTCACACCTCGAATGCACATCTCATCAGTCTGCCGTCTGTCTTGCTCTGTCACCTCTTTCTATTTTACTGGACCATGTTCGATACCATGTTCGAGGCTACGCATGTACATGTACATGTATGTACATGTACATGTACATGTACATGTACATACATTGGGAGATTGATGTGAAATGAAGGCAGCTATTGCTCTGAGAAAAAAAACCAATGGTCAATGTGTGGCTGATTTTCATTTCTAAATCCACCATATTTGGTGGGTGTTCCTGAACTCAGTGAACATAGTAACTTCAGATCTGGTTATTTATACTCATTGTTCATTACTTTTTCATCGGCGTTGCTTTAGCTATATGAAATATGCCTCTACCCTCTGGTGTCTCTTTTACTCTTGGTCCTCAGATCTTCTTTCTTCTAGTGCTTCTTTGGATAGCTTAGGTGGCATTATTTGTGGTGCTGTGCTATTTTGCACACAACATGAATCCAAATCCTTATTTCTTTTCATTTCTTTTAATATTCAACATAGTGTAATTACTCAGCGTGGTGGATATGATGTAGAGGGTAAGAGTTTGCAATATCTTATTGTCTTGTTTCTCAGTGAAAACAGGACACTTATTTTATACACAATACTGAGATTTGGGAATTGGTTATTTTCAACTAATTACTGTTTATTTTGAAATAAAGGAGCTACCTTCTCTGTCTGTGTGGACCAGTCTCCTCTGGAAATTAGTCATGTGGCTATCTTCAAAGATTCGAACTGAAGCCATCTGATAGGACACAGAAGAACCCTGCCTCATCCCTGCTATCGTGAATCCCTTGAGCTTCCACTGTTGACAACTCTGAGGTCCGTGACTGCTGGTTTGGTGCAGTGGGAATCCCATTAAAAAACATTTGTCTCTGCTTGATAGCCAGCTCTTGGAAAAATAAAGGGCTTTCAACAGAACACCATATTGTTGTTGTCTCACAGATTTCCACATTTTTCCCCGAATGCTTTTCAGCACCTGGGGGTTTGAATTAATGGACGGCTAGATAACATGGCTGTAATGGATTCTTGTGCATACAAAACTACGTCTCATTTAAATGATGCCATTTCAGGATATGATGCGGGTCATCCTGTTTGCACTGCATAAGGCTTTTTGTCTGTTTTGCTGCAGTGTTTTCAAACCAGACTGTCATGTCAGACGTGGTATAGCTACATCTGCAACTGTCGACGAGTTGGTCTCTTCTGACCTGAACTGGGAGATGGTAATATGCCCTGAGCAGTATTTGACACCTCAGTGAATCTCATTACCATAAAGCAGGGCAGAGAAAAAGCTACACTTACGCAGCATGAAATATATAACCGTGTCCCCGAGCCAGCTGTGCTGTCATAGCTCCTGGTCAGGGCATGACACGTGCCACAAATGAGGAAAAGTGTTTTGCTTTGTAGAATTAATCACTATCGATATTGTTTACACAAATCACCACAGTTGCTTGCAGTGTTTACTTCTTTTGAAGGTAAATGAATAAATGTGGCGACGGCCCCCTGCCGTTCTTGCCGATGTCAGTCTCAGATTGGTCAGTGCGGCATAAACTTGGCTATGGCTCCCACCGCTTGGCCTCTCCTGCTTTATCTAATCACTCAGACACGGCCAGGCCTCAGGCTTGCTGCCCTAACTCTACACTAGCTCCGGGCAAGGTTGAAGCACAGGGTACACTGACTAAAAGCACATCCACACTCATATCCTCAAGATTATCTACAGTAACACCCAGACATCCTCTGCCACTCTCATCTCTTTCATCTCATTCAGTTGTATATTCAAGTGAAATAGACATTTTTGATGCACAGCAAAATCTTAGTGAATGAAATATGAGATGTCTGAGTCAAACAGCTGATTAAAAATGCATAATAAATGAAATACAGTATGTGGTGAAGATCTGCTGATTCTGCTCATGTGTAATCCTAAATAATTCTGCTCATAACTTTGCTCATACAAGGCAAATGAAGTCACATATTAACCTTTACAAAATAAATATACATATACAGTACAATCATGTACAGTGCAAAATGCTAATAGTGATCACATCTGTCCATGTCAAACTCATCACTATTAGTGGAGAATCATTAACCATGGATTGTTAAGTTGCTTGAATGCCCAAAAACAAGCTTTTAAAATCTGCGACGTCAATGCAATGCACAGCCTGAGCACCCGTTGGTCTGAAGGAACGCGCAGGGACAGCAGGTGAAACTCTAGTCTGTATGTGCAGAGGTCCTACGCCACATGTAACATGGACGGCAGAAACTTCTGGCTTATGCGCCAATGAGCAATTTGCTGTTGGAAGGAACAAGCACCATGCTGAGGTCTGGAATCCAGTTCTAATAATACATCCATGTTACTTCCACCTTCCCGTTTTCTGAAAATCAAATAACTTATTAAAAATAACCTGATCAGAAAGATGACAATTAGAAAAAAAAAACAACTACAGCATGTAACAAATCTTCTTAAAAGACAGAAAACACCTTTGGGAACAATTTTGTGGATGCGTACCTTCAGTTTTTATTTTGACCAAAATCCCATTAAATAACATAGAGGGGGTGGAATTTATGACCTTCACTGTAGCCACCCACCAGGGGGAGATCGAGACGTTTTTGGCTTCACTTTTGAGGAGCTGTCACTGTGTCCATCTTTTTATACACTGCAGGGCAAAGACGCAGCGTTGTGAACTGGCTGATGCCGTCGACTCAACTCGTCAAATCGCCAGTGGCTGGTTTCAAACCATGATATTATACAGTGTATGTTTTTCCCTCATTATTTATGGGCTGCAGCCAAGGAGCACAGTTCCCCTGGTGAGTCTTGTCCCAATAGTTAGTGTTTTCTTTGCTTATTAGAGGTGACGCTGACTTCTCTAAACTACAAGACTACTTGCTATTTCAACAACACCAGAAAAGTAGCTGTACTAAGTAACACATTATCACTATCCTCAGTTGTATTTTTAGATGCTATAAATCATATCCAGCTACAAAATCTGAAAAGCTGAGTTAGCCGGGAGTACAAAGTGTATTTGCTATGGAAATGATACAGTCTCCTCTTGTTGCATTGGAGTAAACTGGCAGGTTTTCACAATGCTACAGACCAAGCACTTTGTAAGTAGCTGCAAGCTGATCTCGTCTCGAAACTTTGACCCAAACTAAGTCCAAACCAAGATTAATATTTTTTACATTGTGTACATTTGGTCCAGTTTGTTTTGCTTTCATATTGCAATTACAATTTTGGGAGCTGACTAATACATCCTGCCTTCATTGTTTTCTGCATCTCCCTTTGTAGATGGCCATGTGTCGGCATGGAAAAAAAAAAGTTAAATATATTTTTTGAGCATTTTTTTTACTAATATAGGCATGCCTATATTCGCTCTAATACTCTATTTTATTAATGGTAAAAGGGTTTATTTACCTTGAACCGTTGGTAGCGGTGGATTGTGTGACACGTGTATGTTGCTGTAAATTGTGAGAAAGTCCCGATATCTGGCACAGGTTTGTTTCATTCGGCCGCTTGTTGTTACAATTCAAAAGATATGACATGAACGCAGCATTACTCCCTGTGCAGTTTCTTCGATACAAACCAGCCTATGGAAACCTTAAACTCCTCTCCAAGGTGTCACGACCCGGCTCAAAGACAAACGGGAGCGAACCACACATGACCATTCAACTTCATATTTATTTTAACTCAATAAAAGGTAAAGGAACAATATAAAGTGTATGAATCAGTATAATCAGTGGTGTGGTGTGTGTATGGATGAGTGGCAGATGTAATATGAAACAACCAAAAATATAACAGAGCAAGTCAAACCAAACCAGATGATCAGGGAGAGAGAGAGAGAGAGACTGAGAGAGAGACAGTATGTTAAAGACTGAACAACTTTAACAAACTGTGGAAGTATGTTAAAGTTGTAATTCTGCTGACTACACCTGGGTACTGGCTCCAAAAAGGCTCCCATAGACTTACATTGAACTTCTCTCTCAAAATACTAAGTCAATCATTTTTTTTGCCTCGAGTCATTCTGGCTTCATACATTTTACTTGGACCATCTAATAAGTGATCAGGCGGTCCATCTTTAAATTATTGTTCTATTAATAAGATCTAGATCAAGTCGAACATAAGGCTTTGACTGACAGGTCGCTCGCCGTCCTAGTCGGACTTTCGCAGCTTCTGTTTATTTAATAAAACACATTTTTTCCTGACAGACAGCTCCACTGTAGTTGTAGTTAATGGGTTCCACTAACAAGACCGTAAAACGACTTTGTTATGCAGCGCTTGCTCAAGTCGCAAACTACTGGCTTCAGAAACCAATGACGTCACGGTTCCTCCGTCCACTAATTATGTACAGTCTATAGGAAACACTATAAGCAGACTAATTGATTATTATAAACAAATTATTCAAACAGCATTTGTATGATTCTGTCCCAGGCTTTGATGCGTATAAGCGATTAATCACTGTAACTTTGATCTAGAAGAGGTTTCCACTGTATATTCAAATTAAAGTTTGAGGGAAGATTTCTTTAATCGCCACATATTTTATACCTGCTAATAACACGAGGAAAAAAATGTTACCAATGCCACAAATTTGAAGTTTGTACGTGAAGGTCTTGTGGGACCTAGTGTTTGACTTTCCTCCTTGCACCCCGTAGGGCATCAAACTCAGATACGTTGCATCAGTAATCTCTCCACCGCTCTTTGTGTTTTATTGGGGGAAAAAAAGTGTTTTATTGGCCGCAGGTCTATAGAGGCATCAAAGCAGCGAAGGATCTCAGAGAAGAGAGAGGCCTCCTTGGCGTGCTTCATCTGATGGTCTGGGAGATGCAGCACTTTCAAAGTAGAAAGACGTGGGCAGGGAGGAGCGATAGTTGAAGCCTTCCAAAGGAGAGCCGACTACCAGCATCAACTTTCTCAATTTGTGCTCATGACTAAGTACTTCAGACATCAAACAACACGATGCTTTGCTGTTAAATCTGCAGCAGAAAACAACGACAGTCCGTTACTCTGACTTTAGGTTGTACTAAAGCCACATTTAGTATCTAAAGCCAGACACAAAATAATAAATCACAGACCAAGGAGAGCATTAAGAGTAATTCATATTCAGAAATGTGCCAGACTAGCACATACTGTGATTTAAAACCTAGGGCATTTATCTTTTGATACAGTATCTATAGCAAGGATTCGGATAGTTGGGCTTTAAGTAGCCAGAGTAGATTGAACTCGCAACTAAAATAAAGAGCTGAAGGTTCTCAGGAGCAGAAGAGTCCACACATCACAACAACCACAGACAGCAACATTAACTGTTCATCTGGCATAGAAAAAGCACTCTACGTCAATAAATACTAAATATTTTTTAAAGACTAAACGCTAAGTTGATACTTGTTTGCTCGATTTGGTCCTCCAATTAGTGTACTGATGGTCCTTCTGTAAATTTTGGTTCTGTTCATAAGATTTTACACACACAGTTTGCTTGGCCACCAAATCAGTAAGGTAGCAATAGCGTTAGCTTGGCGAGTTTCACCCCTTGCGCTTCCCCAGATCCACCCTGTTGTCTGAATATGGTCGCTCCAAAAAGCCACGATAGCAAGGGCCAAAATGAAAACTCGAGGCTTCGTAACGGTAATCCAACACGGTAGCGCCGTTCACTTCTTCGATACGGTCTATGCAAAACAGATATAAAATAATCAGTTTGCTTTTACATTTACGTATATAGAATGAGCCTAACGTAACGTATCACAGGCTACGTACAGAGTAGTAATGACAATGACGACACCTTTTGATGAGTGAATCTGCCAAGGTGCACAGTTGTGATAACGTTTAAATAGTCAACACTGACAGAATGTGTTTGCTTATTAAAATATTTAACCAAAATCCCTAACTTTTAAGAAGCTTAAACCTAAAAACATTGAGGAAACAACTCCTGTCTTTGTCTTTAAAGATGATTGTCAGGATAAATACATCAATATTTGAATTTAAATGCATCTTTTTTTTTAGCTTGTTGTTATGTAGAACATGAAACTGCAAGCTCCGGCGTCGTTTCACAACCCAAAGCAGAGGCTGTAATTAAATCCATGCTGAAATATTTCTATCATTTTCGGTCTCTGCAGACAGCACAGATTCCTGTGGCAAATTGTGTGCTGCCAACTACAGTATGTGGGGTCAGTCTCTCAGGCGTGTTTAGCTGGGCTGCCTTATCCCCTGTTCAATCTTGCCTTTTGTTTTCCTTCATGAAAATAAATGAAACAGTGCAGTCATCTGCAGAGGCGAGCAGAGCCCTCTTGACTGAGGAGGCCTTCGGGCTTCGTCAGGCTTTTCCAGCACGTTGTCATGGCAGTTCAGAGAGAGTGAGGGAGAACATTGCAGCTCGGTGCTGCTGTGGAATGACAATAGGAAAAGGCTCAGGAGGAGATTGCTAATGCAGAATGCCAATCATAGCAATGTTGTTCTAATATGTTTTATGAAAGACAGGTAATGGAGGCTTGAGACAACAGTCCTCCTCAAGGACAAAGAAAAAGAAGACAGAGGCTGATAAATCTGGAGAAGAGGATTATGGTTTCATACTTTACAAATCAGCTATAACCAATATCTCTTATTAAAACAAGCAGATCTCAGTGACTTTTCTATGCGTTAGTCATCGTGAAGTTATCACCTGGCTCTGGTTATGGTGACTTTGAGCTCATTGTCTGATCAGGAGTAAGCTGATTCTCATGCGCATTTTGAAATTTTGCTTTAGAAAATGTATGGAAAACGATTTTTAGGCTTGCTTGCAAGTTATTAAATGAATGTCCATAAATGGAAACCCTTTCTTTGAATACATTCATACACAGAGGTTGTACGATAGTGGATTTTTAAAACCTGATGTGATAGGGAAAAGCCGTTAGTCGATTAATCTGCCAATATCAACGCTCCCCTGAAAAAAATGGAACAAAGTTGGAAGATAACCGTTGAACTGACCATCCAAGTGAAAGTAATAAATAATCAGTTTGGATCAGTGAACATCAAACTGTCAAAAGTCTCTGTATAATATTTAATAAAAACTAAACTAAACTAGTCAGTTCCTCTGAATGAAACCTTAAACGTATCCAATTGTAAAACTAAACTGCAATAAAAAAAAACAAACTGAAAGGCTAAATAAAAAGAACAGTGAATGAAAATGTCAAAATTCTAATAATGTACAAAATAATGTAGTAAACAGACTGTTATTATCCAGCCGGTGAACGTAATGGAGCTTTCAGTAAATATGACTCCAAAAACAGAGTGAAAAACAACTACCAATGATTAATGATAATGTGGCTATGAAAGTGCTTGATGGCAACTATTTCCTAACAATATTAACCTAAAAAGTAATTAAAATGCTGTGTTCACGCCTTGTTTTTCTGTGGCCAATAAAAAAGTTTGTGTCTGCAGATTTATGCTTACTTGTAGTAATTATATATCGGTAATTTGTTCAAGACCTGTGCGTTTTAATGTACCGCTTGTAATCAAAAACATGACAACACAGTGCTATTATTTCCACCTGGAGTGTTAATTCACAGCGTGCAGGATGGGGACAACGCAGCTGATTAGAAAGCAGAACAATGGGTGTAATGATGCCTAATGACGCAGTTCAAATGGGCTGCCCTCGAGTTGAATTCAAGCTGTTAGATCAGAGGGTTTTACAGAGTTTGTGGGTGTCTTATAGTTCAATCTTCTTATATGGCTTTATTTGCTCAAAGGCTGCAAGTTTATAGGGATGAGGAACCAACCCAGGAGAGAACGCTGAGGTCTTAATGAGTTACGCAACTTCCCTGGCACTGCATATCCTCAGATGTAGCACCAGCCCAAGATTTTGGAGGACTTAAATCTAATCCACAGATGGAGGGAGATTTGCAGGTAGACAGGCTGGAATTCGCATTTGATGGCTTTCTTTTTACAGGCAGAGAGAGATGTCAGCGGCCCCCAAAGCACAGTGACAGGTGAAAGAAAAACTGTGTTTGACCTCAGGTGTTAGATGACAACATGTAGACGAACAGTTATTTTCAGAGGTGGCAAAAGTACACACGTTCTTTGCCCAAGCAGAATATAGGTACTTGTGAAAAAAAAGTGGTGAAAGTAGAAGCCCTGATTCAACTTCTTCACTCGAGTAAAAGTGAAATGTGCAGGCTTTAAAATGTACTCAAAGTAGAAAAATAAAAAGTAGGCCTTT
The DNA here is from genome assembly GCA_037367275.1 of Coranthus polyacanthus. NCBI lineage: Eukaryota > Metazoa > Chordata > Actinopteri > Kurtiformes > Apogonidae > Coranthus > Coranthus polyacanthus. The sequence continues at coordinate 28,515,896 of JAPQRN010000021.1, forward strand.
GAACTAGGATGGGGCCGAAAATGTTATCACGATAGAAATCAGTCGACGCGCGTAATTATCACGATAAATGTCAAATGATTTCTTTCAAGGTTAAAGCCTGATTTTTGGTCCTGATTGAAAGTTGCAGAAACCAGATGGTTATTTGTGCTTCTAAACGATGACGAACACTTGCCACTTTTAGCTGGTGGTGTAAACAAAATGACATTACATTAAAGTGACATTGTGACAATGACCACTATCATTTTAAAGTCCAGACCTACTCTGAAGGACATTTCTACTCACTGTTTCGGTGCAAAGCGAACTGAACCCCACGTCATATTAATATAATGTGAAGACTTTTAAGCCATTCAAGCTCAAACATAGTTCAAATAAAATAATAAAACAATTTACTGAAAACAATGAACATTAACTTCGCTCTAATGTGCAAATCAGTTTTCAATGTCAGCAACAGAACTCAAGCCATTGATGCCTTTTCACTGCGGTCCAGTCTCCCTTTACTCTCTGTTTAATCTTGTGTTTTTCACATGGTTTTCATCTTGTTATGCTTGTTGTGTGTAATTTGCACTGATGGATACAATAAGGGATCGTCTTTTCTATCTATTATTGTCCCATCCTTTTAGGTTGAAAGAGATAGACGCATTAATCGGTTTGGCTGATTAATCTGCACCAACATGGCGTTTGAACAACTGGTATTGGCAGAACTGGGCTCCAACACTGGCCTGTGGCTAATAATAGACTTCTAAACTAGAATTACTGAGTCTGAGGGAAAAATAATAGCTCACAAGATAAAAAAAAAATTCAAAAAATCGCACCTAGAATCACCTAGATTTAATGGATAGTTTGAGGCTCAACTTATTGATTAATTAGATTGAGCTTGACATTCTAGCCTTTTAAAAATCCACTAGCGGTCGACCTTTAGATGAAATCAGTCTCCATGTTGTAAAGACATGCAATGATGCAAAATAAAATAAATGGATAATTCCCGTCAAATGCATCGAAACTAAACTAACACGTAAAGATTAGAAAGCATGGTAATTTATGTTAAAATGTAGGCAGTAAAAGTAAAAAGTTGTGAGAAAAATAAATACTGAAGTAAAGTCCAGAAACTCTACTTAACTCTGCATAACAAAATAAAGTATTTAGTTTTCTGTTTCCCACCTTCGGTTATTTCATGTCAACACCGGGTGTCAGAGTTTTTGCTGAGGCTGTTAAAAGATTAAATAGCTTCAAATTTAGCCAAATGTTTTGTGTGCAACATCCTTGTCAGGAGTAAAAACAGTAAATCTAAAGGAAAAAAAACGTCAACATAGGTCTGTGAAAAACCAATTTAAACACACAAATTAAACGGTCGAGAGGCATGCCTGTAATTATTCCTCAATTTTCCATTCTGTGTTTTCATATCAGACTCAGAAGGTCGCCTCTTTGAAATCAGTTCAATAATTTTAGAGCATCCACTAATGTGTACCCACTTGAGAAATGTGCAGTTTTGAGGTAATTACTGATTAATCTTGAAATTAGCCCAGATTTTTTTCCGTCCCTGGTGGATGCAGATAAATCTCTGCCTGAGTTTTTCTCTAAATAGCCTTCTCACAGCCTCACTCGCTCAAACTGGCAGCACCACAGTAGGTGAAAGAACTGGCACGATTCTTTCATTTGCAATTTCCTGACACATGAGTTTTGTGAAAACTGAGTCCCATTTAAGTCCCATTTTGTGCCGTAGAGTAAAATATGCAGAATTTAGGATAAATAAGGTGTTAGATATTCAGTCTTTGCAGGATGGGTATATTAATAGTGCTAACACTGTGTGTGCTAGTGCTCTGGTGGGAGGAAAGTTTTTGCGTTTCTATTTTCCAGGACTTCACTAAAACTGTCCAAAAGTGTTTATTTTTTCATTGTCAAAGGTGTTAAAGGATCTGCATCATCAAAATCAATAAATCATAAGCTCTCAGTGATTATTCATGTGGCTATGGGTGTTAATGGAGGAGATGGAGGTGGAGCGGGGCCGCGAATGGCCACCGCGCTGAAACATTCACCGCACGTTGGGCCTGCCAGGGAAAATAAAGTTCACCAGATCACAGTTCACTCTGGCCCTGTATGTAATCATTCAGTGGTGGGGCCTGCCTGTCAAGCCCCTGACAGCTGCCTGTGCCGTTAAATGTGCAGAGATCAGTGGTCGTCAGAGCCCTTCGTGTGACAGCCTCTAAACGAGGACTTTAAATTAGTTCCATGGGTGGTGGAGCATTTCGCTTGAGGTCTGCTCCACACACACACATTCAACAAACCCCCATTTCCATCAGCACCTCCTGTTCTCCTGCCCCGACTGCCACTGCCAACCAGACTCTGTGATTACATATCATTAATGGCTCTCTTCACCTGATATTCCAGTCCGTCTGTCACAGTGCTGCTCCCGTCCTACCGAGGGCACCAGACACTCTGCTTACACAGGATTCACAAAAAGACAACTGAATTTCTGGCAGAAGAAATTGCCTTCATATGCAACTAAATTGCAAATCCAATTACTTTGTGTTGTAAATTTAATCTGTGCCTTGATTTTGTTGCAAGGAAATTTAATTTCTCATTAAAGGATCCTTGACGGTGATGGAGAATATAAAACATCCAGCCACCAGAGATTGGAGTTCACATCCCGACTCCTGTAAGTATTTAGGTTTAGGCAATAAAAGCCATTTGGTTAGGATAAGGAAGTGATCATGACGTGGTTTAATTATTAATGAATAGTCTTTTTTTCAGACCTTTGCAGAATTTTTATTTCTTAAAGGTTTGGTGTGTGATATTTAGTGACATCTAGTGGTGAAGCTGCAGATTGCAGCTCTCTGAATACCGCACCACCCTCGTCTGCGGTGGCTGCAAAAGACAGGGAAGTCTCCTATTAGAGCCTGTGTTTGTTTTGTCTGTTCTGGACTTTTTAGTTAAGGGGATAATAACTTTGGTCCACGCTCAAACATAATAGGTGACGGTAATGCATCTTAACGCTGGACATCACCCCCTATAAAACGGAAAAAAGAAGAAGAGGACGACAACAATTCTCATTTAGTGATTATACACTACTAAAAACATAATTATGAATATTATATTACATTTCTGCAATTAGATCCTCCAAAATCTTACACACAGGACCTTTTTAAACCAAGCCCTGGCGACTTTCCTTAAACCTAACCAGTGAATAAAAAATTAACCATAAAAAGTTTAATAACGTTGTTGGGCAATAAAAGCGCTAAGAGAAAAGGTTAGGTAAAGACTGTGGTTTGGTTTAAATATTAATAAATACATACTGAGTTGTTTTTATTACATCTGTACATCTTTTAAGCCAAGCCCAAACAAGCCCCAACCGAACACATCTGCAGAACAGTTCAGTTGAATATGAATGTAATTTCAGGAGACTAAAGTGTCAAAGCAACATTAACATCATAACTTTTTAAGACCTGTCCAAATCACATCTACGACATTTTAAGGTCTAAACTTCAGATTATTGGATTTTGGGACGTTTTTAGGACCCGTTGAAACCCTTAAAAATACAATCGCATTCTGCTGTGTGGAAGAACAATGCGATGCAAGCGAAGATTACTGAGGCACTGTCAGAAAATACAAGAAAATGTGAGTGAATGTGAGTTTTGTGAAACAAAACTAGAAGCAAAGGAAAACGTTACATTTCAGGTAAATAATTGAGTGTGGGCCAGATGGAAGAACCTAAAGGAACATCTTTTATCTGTGACAAACCAGCGAAGCAATCAGAAGAATGGATGCACCTTCATCATTAATCCTCTGCAAATTTCTTTAAAATATAACCCCGAGTGGTCTCCATAATCTAGGATTACATCGAGTAGAAAAGGAAAAAAAGAGGCAATCAATCTTCTTTACAGGTTTTAATCCTTTATGAATAACTGGATTATTTCCTTGGGTTAGGCTTTATGACTGGGATTTAATTCCCTTGGAGTTTCAGTACCGGCTTTATGCATTTCCCTTTCTCCCCATGCAGCTCCTTCTCACTCTCCACCGGGGGATCTTTGATTTATAGATATCATTTGACCTGTTAAGGCAACAGTCTGCCAAAAGTCCAAGATTAAGTGCCAATGTCTGGGCTGACAGGGGTTCCTGCTGCTAATTTTACATGATCTATGGAGCTAATACCTGTTCTCCATCCACCCTTCCACATTCGGTGTAGGGTCACAGAGAAACTGCCTATACTTTAAAACATCAAGCAACTATCAGAGCGAGTTTGGCACTTGACTCAAAAACCTAGAGCAGAAATGTTAGTCAGTGCCCTACATGAATGACTTTGCAAGGGCATGTAACAGGGGTATGTCTTGCACAGTTTTGCTCTTCTGCTCCTGCTCTTCAAACTGTCCCCATGCATTTGAGCGGACTGCTAGAAGCAAGTATCCATGTATCTGGTGTCACTGAAATACTTTCGGAGAGAGAGAGAGATGAGCCGTCCCAGTTCAGCTGCTGTCTCCAGTTCACATCTCGACAGATACACATCCAGGGAATTGTACCTATGTATCCAGTATCTCCAAATCTGAATGATGTGACAACATCACTGAGCAAATCACATTGTGATTGATGATCTTTGTCAAATAGCAGAACTCCAAACATGGCCTGAAGTGGACATGTTAAAGGGAACTGCTTTACCTCTTAACGCTGGGACTGATGTTACATCCAGGAATTGTGAAATTCTAGGCCGATACTGATATTTAAAATGACAATTTGGACAATAGCCAATACCGATGTTATTTTCTGTTTGTTTGTTTATTCTGTTTTTGTTGTTATTTGTCCTTTTTGTGCCTTGGAAACAAAGAAACCTTTAGTATACAATTTTAACAAATATTATTAGATAGATAGATAGATAGATAGATAGATAGATAGATAGATAGATAGATAGATAGATAGATAGATAGATAGATA
>JAPQRN010000021.1:28529559-28543018 GCA_037367275.1 Coranthus polyacanthus
GTTTGTGTTTCGTGAAATTTTGCCATATTTTGTGAAATGTGTTTTGTGTGCTTGAGATTGAAGCAATATGTCTTTGTCGTTGTCTTGCCTACTCACCAGCTTGTTTAAACGTTACGGTTATCTATGGCCACATAATGTGTTTGCACTTAAAGTGTTAAAAAACGATCCACATTGACGTACAACGTTGGATCGTTGTACGTCAACGTGGATCATTTTTTAATTAACAATTTAAGTGCAAACACATCCTGTGGCCATAGAAAAATGTCATGTTTTGTAAAATGACGTTTGTGTTTCGTGAAATTTTGTCGTATTTTGTGAAATGTGTTTTGTGTGCTTGAGATTGAAGCAATATGTCTTTGTCGTTGTCTTGCCTACTCACCAGCTTGTTTATACGTTACGGTTATCTATGGCCACAGGATGTGTTTGCACTTAAAAAACGATCCACATTGACACACAACGTTGGATCGTTGTACGTCAACACGTACGATCTTACGTTGACGTACAACGATCCTACATTAACGTACAGTGATCCACGTTGACGTACAACGTTGGATCATTGTACGTTGACGTACGATCCAGGGTGCTGCTCAACACTCATCAAAATCAGTCCATTACTGTGATACTATTGATGTATCACAGTAATGGACTGAATCATCCAATGTGGCGTCCACGTATATCCAGTATGTCTATGTCCCCTCAGAGATTTTAATGCATCACCGGTGACTTTTCCCGTTTTTCTTTTTTCGTGAGTGTCTGAATCACCATCTTTTCCTGGTGTCCGGTCATGATAGCTGTTTTCCAGAGATGTTGGGATTAATGTGATTTACTGAAATCACGACAATGGTTTCAGTAAATCACAGCACTTTTATGTCAGTACCGGGTTCAGTCATGAAGGCTTTCATATTTTTAGCTGAATGCAGTGGTCGGTGCCTCGCATTGATGGGTGGATTACGTGAACAAGTGAAATTATATGGACCCGTGGACTTACATTGGATATTGGAAATATTTTTGGTTATGGACGGGAGTCTGAATTTGTCTTCTGGCTTAGTTTGTTTAATTTCAGACTGTGGCAGGATCTTTCGAGATGGCTTTTCTGAAATGGTTGGCAAGATGATCTTATTTGATTTGTTGGCATTATGTAGTTCGCTATTAATTGAATGCTGTGTTTTTTTCGACCGCTTCAACTCCTCCATCAAATCATGGGCATGCATCCTTTCACTTAGGTACATCTTTTTAACATTGTCCAATTTGGCCTGCAGCTCTGCATTTTCAGCTTCATACTTCTTAGTTGCTGTGTGGTACATTGTGACCTCCGCTTTTAAAGCTTTGATGCTTGTGGTCTGTTCTCTGATCACCCACCGACACGTGGGGATCATGTCAACGACGTCTGGAGGCAAAAGCCGCGACATCCTGTGTTTCAGATCCTCACACTCATTATCCTTCTCCTTGATCTCTTTACTCTTTTTGTCCAGTTGTTTCATCAGTTCTTTTGTTTTGGAGGTATTTATTTGAGGCTTTGGGCTTTCTTGTGGCAATTTAATATTTGGAACCAAGTGTAACTGCCTTTGGTATTCCGTCCTCTCCTTTTCAAACATGCACTCACTGACTCTTAGTTCTTTAACTGCACTTTCCAATTGCTGTCTGAGCAGGGCGCATTCTGCCTTTTCTTTGATCAGAGCTTTGTCTTTTTCTACAGATTCCTTCCTGTAATTTATTTTAATTTGGTTTTGCAGAATACTTTTTTCCAGAATCTTTTTCTCGTCCTGAAGCTTTGCCATATCATTTTCAGTTAAAGCGATTCTCTGCTTATGAATGCTTATCTCTTTATTGAAGGTAGCTTCCTTTTCCTGTTCCTTCATTTTGAGACTGAAATATTTATTTTTATAATGAAGAGCCTGGTCAGCCAAGAGTTGGTTTTCAGTTTTCAAATCGGTGGCTTCCTTCTGAAAGGCGTGACAGCGGTCTGATTCCGCTTTATAATACAAAAGCTTGTTTGTTCTGTTTTGCGATTCCTTTTCCATTGTTTTGACAGTCTTTATTAGGCCTGAGATTTGACTCTGATAGGTTTCCATGCGTGATTCATATACTTCAATTGACTTATCCTTCATTTCCATTTGATTTGCAAGAGCTTTGTAAGCGCTTACTAAAATTCCCATATTTTTATGTGAGATGACAATTGAGCCATCCTTTGATAAAGTTTTCAGCAAATCCATTTTTCAGCTGGAGAAAGTTCAAATGCAGCTAACCCTTCAGTGATCTGTTAAAGTGACTGTTAAGATGTTTGCCTTCTCCTATGAAGCTATCTTCCTTTCAATATTTGTCTCTTTGTGACGTCACACTTAAAGAGAGGGGAGATCCCAGGTCACGTGACAATTCAGCCAATCAGAAAGCAGCCGACGGCATGTAGCCCCGCCCACCCGTTAGGATCAGCGTGTTTGGGTGCGCCTGTGTGAAGGCGGAGCGGGGAAGAGACGTCTGTCCCAGCAGCGCTAAAAAGAGTCGTTTTTATGAGAGATAAATAGGATTTAGACAGAAATGGCTGATGATACAGAGTCTACAGAGTACTATCTACGCACTACCTACGTGGTCGCTTGCTCAAGTGAGTACATTTTACTGGGTAGTTGTGTGTTAGCTCAGGTGTTAGCGCTGGCTTAAAAATGCTATGTCATTAGCTTCTCTCGGCTCATATTAGTTGGATGAGAACTGTAATTTAGTTCTGTTCTGTCGACGTGAAAACTGTTTTTTTTTTAGCGTGGTTTAACCTTAAATATGCATTACTGTGTGTTTTTAAGGAACACTCTGGCTTTACCGGGCGCAGCCATTTTACTGCCGTGTCCTTCCTACTGGCAGAGCTCGGTGAGCATGATTTAAACTTTGAGAGAAACGTGTGAGATATTTTACTCACTCTTTTATGGATTTTTCAATATATTTAGCACTTCATTCGGTTTTCTATTGTACTGTTGTGATTTATTTTGTGTACATCAAAGATTATTTACATTGTTTATACAGCTGATGAGTTTACATTTCTTTTTGCACTGCAGAATAATTTTATAACACTAAAATACACTTTTAAAGGAGTATATATTTACGAAGATGTGTTAGAATATAATAGAACTTCGTGTATTCCATTTAAGTGGCTGATGGTAAAACAATTATAACACATTTCATGATATTTACAACATGTAAAACAGATTGGACATTTGATAACTTTAATGGATAACTCATGATATTCCTCAGACACTGTTGACAGGTCAGGTTTTTTCTGTATGGTTTATTCCGTCATGAGGATTGATCCAGTGAAATAGATAGCGAGCTTCCCATCAGGATCTAGAGAGAAATAAATACCAACATTTTCTGTGGACACTGGCCAGTTCTGCTACACTCTGCACTGTGGTAGGCCCAGTATCACTAAACACCCTCGCACTCAGTCCTGGTACACCAATTCCCCCCTCATCGGAGCTTTACACCCCCTCAGACTTATTCTTTCCATACATCCCAGGAACCGTGGACTGATATTTACTTTTTGACTTTATTTGTACAATTTGGACAGAGTCTGACATACTTACCTCTGGTTCTCTAATTGTGTATTGATGACTGATGTGTAGGAAACATTCCTTATGTGAAAGGTGTTTTGCAAATGAACCTGGTATTTTCTTCGATGTGAACTGTGAATAAGGTGACTTGAGTTCAAGATTGAGATATACATAATTCAAGTTATAAATGTGCACCCGATTTAGGAAAATACTTACCCATCTTAGAACAATACTTACCTGGATTAGAAAAGTACTGACCCAGAATAGAAAAGCATTCACTTGGGGTAAAACTATTAGTGGTGATACTTGTTAATTACATTTGATGAGTATTGTTATACCAACTACTGTGTTGTGAACAATTTGTTTAGTTTATTTTTCTAACTAAAGTCAGCATTTATTTTATAATCTCATCTGGTCTGTCTCTCATTCAAGCATTCCACTATGCTCCTGTAGTCGAACCTATTGGTCCATTCTTAACACTAAATTGTAGTTACTACTATTAATCCGTGTTACATATAGGATGCAGGAGTTGTTTGGCTCAAACTTGTGGAGTTCACCTGGTAATTGAGTCCAATCACTTTCTCACCATATACTACCCTTTCCAGAGATTGTTTGATCAGCACCCAAGTGCAATCACTGTGTTCACAGCTGCTCAAGGAGTGAAAGCACACTTTGATACAATTTTATTACAACTGTTGATACATGTGTAGGATTATTAAATTGAATTGCACTTGTTGATAGGGCACCACCCTTTCTTAGGTGAAAGGAACCAAAATTAAATGATAATTAAGACCAAATTCATCAATCTAACAACTAAACGTTGTAAGTTCTTATAACGGGGATTTCTGTTTCTTCACCTCAAAGGAACATACAGGACTTGAGGGTTATGACTTATTTAACACACACACACAACAATACACAGTAAAATTATAAATATTTATATGTTGATGATGATGATGATAATGAAAACGATGGATCATTAAGTCAATGATAAAGTAATGGGCTGGAATGAAGGTGAGAAATGGAAGATGGTGATGAGAAGGTGATGGAATTTAACTATTTGAAGTATAAAACTAAGTGTTACAGAAGTAGAATTTATCAAGAGGTAGATTGGCCTATCACAACATCAACCTGTTCAGTGCAAATATGATGCGATATATTGCCTACTTTGAGATGGTCTGACACGTCAGACTGGCCCAAGGTATTTGGTGCTGGAAACGGTGGCAACCTCTGTTGATTGGATCTCCCAGCAGGAATGCAGTTGTCCAGGCAACGGGTCTCAGCTGTGCAGCAGCCTTCCAGGCAGATGAAGCAGGCTGGGCTGTGTGCAATGGTTAGTGCGTCTCCTCTGCAAGCGTGCGGTTCTTCTTTGCCAGGTTGAATGTCGCCACAGGATTCCGCTCTGGCCTTGACCGTCATCAAGAGTCACAAACGTTGCGTTGGCCCGGAGACAAAAGTCCCTAAGCAAGTTGTAGGTTGGTGCGCAAAAAAATGAGTTAAAAGGTAAATAAAAAATAAGCGACACTATTAAGAGCGAAGAGGTCGAAGAGAATCAATGAGAAGACGAAGGAGCAGGACCGTGAGACAAAGGAAGGTCCGAGTTTTTATCCCAAGCGAATATGGGCATAATGATGAAGTACCCAGATTACTTTATTAAGAGGGAAAGTGATTCCTTTGTCTCAATTTGGGTCTAATTCTTGGCACTACTCCATATTCACCATGTGCCATTAGAAATCCCATAATCAATAATACGCAAGTAACAATGAATACATTCACACACATTAATATGTTTATATGACCATAATGACATGATGTTAATGGAATTTATTATTTTTTTAGACACTTCTAAAAACAGAAAAATTAGATGATGACACTTTTTACTAGTTAGATTTATATTGACTGTAGACTATAACTACTAATTGTTATTTCACACGCTGAAGCTTGATTGCTAACTGTGATTACTTAATGTGAATTAACTTTTTATGGCGAACAGGGTTGGGTTGGGTTATTCTGATACACGGAGTTTGCTAAGCAGGAATAGCTGCAAGAGAAAGTGTTACAAGTTTCATTAATATGAGATTTCAGTGTCACAGGAAAACTGGTGTGAGCTGTGTTCTAATAGATTGGAATGTCCTTTTGGCATTTACAACTTGGGTCTGGAACGTTTCTGAGGAGAAAGGTGTCATGGGAGGGGTAGTGTGAAATACAGTTTCTAGTCAGGATCTTTTGATGAGTCTAAAAGAACAGTTAGGTCCGTGTTTCACACTTGCGCCTTAAGTTTTTTTTGTTTTCGTACACTCTTGGTTCAACAGTCATGGATGGATTTATCTGATGATCCAAGGAGGTTTGCATTAGAAGGCTTGTTATGTTAATGGTAGATATGTGTGATACCTGGATCTGGGGCGTCTTGATGCAGGTTTAGTCCCCTACACATGATACTGTTATTCGATACTATCCAAATGCTAACATGAAGTATTCATGCTTTTGATTTAGATTTTATTGTATTTTATGTCATGGTGAATCAAATGCAAATAAAAACAAAAACATTCTTCATATTATACAGCCCAGTGGTGGGTGTGAGCTTCCCTCCATCCTGGACATCTACAACAGGCAGTGTGTCCAGATGGCAACAACTGACTGTTTGTGCTGCTCCAGTCTGACAGGAGACACGGTTCTCTCAAGGTCTGGATGAACAGGCTCCAGGACAGTTTCTATCACAAGGCCAAACACACAGGTATTCACACATACGCATACACCTAAATACATATATGTATATACCCTCACACACATGCATCCTCCCTGTTTACGGAGCTTTTCATGTTGTCACTTTACTGTCTTTTTAGTAGTTATTGATTTTATTTATTGTTTTGCACATGGTGCTATGGCAGCAGGAGTCAGAACTAATTGTATTTCTTATACTTGTATAATGGATATAACATTATGTTAAATATTAAATGTACTGCACATGACTACCATGACCAAGTACTATATTAGAATATTTTCACTTGGACCACTGCCAGAAATACAATATTGGCAGTAGTACTACAAGTGCCTCACAAATGCAACTATAAATAGGGCTGCTATACGTGAGAATTAAATAATGTATCCACTACCACTGCATATTTATGTATGTGGATAATTGTCTCTTAAGTTCATGTTTTTAGCCTCCTTGTTTCTTGAAAAGCAACCTCACATTTTTCCAAAGAGTAGTAGAAATTTGTATAATAAAAGGACATAATGGACAAAACATATATGCCACTTTAAAATTAAATGTCGTTAATATTAAAAAAAATACAGTGTTCAGCTTTTTGACAAGCACTAAAGTTATACTCATGCACGTGTGTATGTGGATTTTGTACTTGATATGTGATGTCCTAGTGTTTCTTCTTGTTTTCTATCTAATGCTATGGTGTTATTTCTTGAAGAAAATGTAGAAGAAATACATGCCACTGTTTTAAACAAATGTATTGTTCTTAATGCCATTAAGAATGTATATTGAAAATCGAGCGTTTGTAGAAATGTCTGCCAATAAATGTCTGTGAATTGTACTCAGACTAATAGCTCTTTCATTGTTAACTGTTAAGAGCATAACAAATGAGTTATTAATGTTAATAAGTGCATGATGAAGGATTTATTAATCTTAATAAGACACTGTTCCCACTTTAGATCCAGTGGCTGCAAAGGAGCACAATTAACTGTTAATAAGTGGATATAATATAACAATAACAAGATATTATCAACACTCATGAAGTTTTATTAATGTTAATAAACATCTTACTACGGTTCATATGCTATATATAACTTGTTAACACGTTTCTAGTAAGTGCTTATAAGTGTCTTATAAGCGATAATAACTTAATTATGCTTTCATTAACACTTAAATGGACTTGTATATGTTTATAGACATCCTATAAGGTTTTAATAATTGGCTTATTAGCTATTAATTACTGCTTATTACAAGACCTTAATATAAAGTGTTATCGTGAACTCCAGTCTCTGGCGGTCAGGTCCTAGATTTCATTGATTTTATTGTACATGTGCAGTTCACCCACGTTCGTCCTGCCTATTGAGGAAAGACAGAAGAAGTCGTCAGTCATTCAGTGAGAAATTACATTTCCTTGCAACAAAAGGAAAGCATTAATTATGTTTGTAGAAAAAACGAATGCAGATGGCAATACATTTAGTACGAAACTTAATTGAATTTGCCATTTAGTTGCATGTGAACGTTCTTTGAGACCAAGTTGGTTGAAGACAATGACTAGCATTTAGTTACAATAGTACAATAGAAATTCTTTTCTCAATAAATCTGAAAGTTTTATTTTTTACACAACCAATTTGTCGTTTGCTCTCTAACCAATCAAATTAGAGCTGCACAGTTAATTGAAACACAATTACAATGCCAGTGCAATGATATAATTGTAGCGTGGCTGCAACCTAAAGGTCCAGTATGTGTATGGTGACATTGTGGATTCAGCAGAGACAGACACAGTCCAGAATGAAAGTTGCTACTCTTTTTTTTGGAAATTTTTATACAGTATATGTTTTGTACCAGTTTAAGTTGGTTTGTCTTGAATAATTTGTGTACTTTCCTTGGTAACCAAGTGAGCAGATTCAAATCACAATCACTCTATTGTCTACAATATGATTTTCACCAAATCATGCAGCCGTAGTTCTTATTTACTATATATGCATTGCAGAAACCTGGACATTGCTTTATCTGTTTTTGAAGGGTGTTATCTATACTTTCTAAACGGCATATAGTCTTTGAGGTGGAGAACATCAACGGGTGTGCCAGAGCCTTTTTTTTTGTGCAGTGATGTAGAATGTATCTACTTTATGCATGCTAAACCAGTGCTGTCTGAGATGCCCTTGTGTGACTGAGTGGGCCATCATCACACCCCGGTGTGATGTGCAGGCTTTCACAGTGTGCTCAGGGTAAGGTGAGAAAACTGGGAAGTGCTATGATGTACTATATCAAGAGTGAGCTCAGAGGGCTGCTTTGAGCCATGAGATGAGAAAGATGACAGGACAGATGAAAGTGTTTCACTGCATTAAAATAAGAGTTCTGAATAAAACAGATTGCGAAAGAGTTTTAAATTTGCAATAGGAATTCTGGGTGGTTTGAACAGCCAGTATTTTATCATGTTTATTTGAGGACTGATGGAGACAAAAAAAATAAAGAACTGAAGATGAGAACTTACAACAGCAGCATTAATTCTTTAGTACATCACACACTGGAGGCTAAATCATAGATAACATAAGTTGACAGCAGACCTTTAAGAGTGTCATAATGCTCCGTATTAGCTGTAGGGACAAAAACAGGGTGTGCCATGGGCTCTGATTCAGCTCTTCAGTAAACCGTGTTTTTCTCCGTAGACCGTTGCTTCATTAAAGAACATAAAAAAAGAATATGTTACCAATCTTTATAAACCTGTGTAAAGCAGTAGTGTGTGTTTGCACTTAAACAGATATGGATTTTTATAGGTGGGCCCCTTTTTAGGTGGCTATACCTTCTTCTTTTTTTTTTTTTTTGGTCACAGCAATAGGCCACATCGCTTGGCTTCCATGTCAGTATTCCTGTCTGCTTCTCCAAACTCTGCCCGACCTCACCAGGAAAACTTTAATATGGGTTGACTTGAGAAGGGGCTCAAAACTGGTGTGTATGTACATTTGCAGTCATTTGGCGACTTTTTACAGTTGTCTCAACAAGTGCATGTAACATAACAAAGATTTGTCTTGTAATGTTGTTTAATAGGAACAATCCATAGGAGGAACTTGTTGGGTCTATTTTTTTTATACTGTTGCTGCGTTAAGGGAGGCAACGCTAATTATGGCTATAGTGTGTCATCAAGCCACCATTTCTAACCCCAGTTTTCTAATGTCCACAGTTAATTTCTACATGGTTCAGTCTTTTCATGTTTTCAGTACCCCCTTTCTAACTTATGTGTTTAGAAATACACCTCTGAGTTTACTTTACACAGAATTCAACGCTGTATTTAGATGTGACAGTGATAAAAGGTGTGATTTCTTCAATAAGTGGAAACCGCTGAACTCGAAGGAATGCAGTTAAATAATGGCACCAATAACTTGCGCTGAAGTTTCCCCCACTCTTCCCATACCATTTATATGCTAACCATGTCCCTCAGGGTCCCTCCCTTTCTGTTTAATTTCAGCCTTCCCTTTTTAATCAATTTTCTTTTATCTCACAGCAGTCTGAATGCACATACATTCTATTTAATTTTTTTAATCAAGGGTTCATGTGTGTGAAGCATCAATTATTTGATGAAAAAGGACCCACAGAACACGTTTGCATTGATTAAATAGTCTCTCACCCTGACAAGATTATGTTTTCTTAGTAACTCAAAGTGATGCTCGAAGCTGTTCATTGGCTCACGAGGTCAAAGTCAAAAGAAACAGACCGAGAAAGAGAGAGACTCCAACAAACAGAAAAGGACAGCCCGGGCATGCCATAGGGGAGCAGAGAATAAAAATAAACCAAGAGATCGCACTTTGGTTAAAATCAGGAAGTTGGAAGCCGTAGCACAACATTTAACCTCGCTGTTTTGATGACAAGTTATCGTGAGAATAGAGCCGACACTGAGAGCAGTTCTGTAAATTGACTCACTGTAAATAACCCAAAGAAGAGCCTCAAAAAAATCCATAAATGTGTACGTACAGTGGCATATGTTAGCTGGAAGTGCACTGTGCTTCATTCGATGCAAATTCAAAGTATCTAATGTTCCAGCTCAGGTATCCTATGTACTATAGTGCCAGGAGAAATCCCCTGTGGCCCTTTTAGGTAAAGTATTTAGACTTCTCAAGACTCAGATGGAGGCACTAGCTTACATAAATATACTCTCAGGTTGCCCCACTGTGGGTTTCGGGGCAAACCACCCACACTCAATTCAGTTCCTTTCAGTAATCAGCGCTGTCTCGTTTGACCCATTTAGTGTAACATTATGCTTACCCAGCTGGTATGATTTCAGCCTCCTTTACCCTCCCCTGCTATTTCCTCCCATGCAAACTACCCAGATGAGAAATTCAAGGTACTGATGAACAGGCAGGCTGTTAATAAACCTTTTATATTAAGCCTTCACAACATTAGCCCTCCTCTGCCTCGCTGCTTTTCTCCAAATGGAGACTCCAGAGCCTCACTTTTGCGTAGCTGCTGTTGCAACAGCAGGCTGCCTCTTATCCACATGACCCCCAGAGAGGTGGTCCAAAGGCCCGGCCGCCTGTGGAGAATACAGATCAACCTCCTACATGTCCTGAACTCTGCCCTCTCCACTCATTACCTCTCACATTCACTTACTGGGGATTGTAGCTATGCTGAATAAACCTCCTGTTCGGGCGATGCGCGGTGAAGAAAATGCAGCACTTTTATGGTGTGTTATTTTGCAAAAGTGTGCGTGTGGTGTTTTCTGTAATCAGCTCTTTCTGCTGCTTGAGGCTGGAGGATTTCTCTGTTGTAGGCTTTTAATGTAAGAGTTAATAAACAGCTCTCCAGAGTATCAGCTGCTGTAATTGCCTACAGGATGAGTAATTCCATAGTCAATCAAATTGATGGTTTATTTTCATCATTTAGAAGATACAGTGCCTCGACGTGATAAGAAATGTCTTGAAGCACTCTACCGAAATCCAATATCTCGACAAAGTTATCTATTAATGAATAACAATAAATAACAATGAAATAACAATGAAAACAGTTTATTTGCTCTTTCCAACGGTGTTCAGTGCTTTAGTAGTTTGCCTTTGTCTTGAGGTTGTAAACTGTTTTCTACAGATACCTGGTAATCAGTTACACTATGAAGACAGAAGAGGAACAATGTTATTGGTTTGGGAGCTAGAAGTCTGAAGTGACACAACTCATGTGGGGATCCTCACTAAACTGAATGACACATTTTCCATACCAGAGTTTTGATGAAGGCACTGATGAAATTGATTTAAAAAAAAAAAAAAAAAAAAAAATCCCAATGGTGCAGTGTCAGATCTTTTTAACATTGCCTCTTTAAAGAATTAAACATCATTCTCTGAAATCTCCATTGTGTTTCAATATGTCCTTTCAGTCTTACACACTCAACTTTATGAGCCTAAAAAGTAGCTTGTAAAAGTTGGCAGTTTTCTTCTTTATAGAGAAGCATCTGTCGTCAGTTTAATGTCAGGTACAAAGGTAAAACCTTTTCACAGTAGAAAATACTTATCAAACCATCCCTGCAGCATGCTCCTCTTTCTTGCTCTTCACTGTTGTACAAATTATTAAATAGACATTCACGTTCACTGAAATATAGCTGCGTTGCTTGTGTTTGTCTTGTGATGTTTACTTAGCCATATTGCAAAGGTTTTTTGATTTTGTTGAGTCAGTCAGCAGTCATTTATGATTAGATTCTGATGCAGTTCCATGTCCCTTGCAGATACCCGCGACACAAACATATTCAGTATGAACCAGGTCGTTTTGAGATTTTTATTATTCATTTGTAATTATTTAGTCTTTCAGGTTGGTTTTAGTTAGTTTTACAAATGCAGGTCGTTCTATTTTATTTTGAATAATTGACTTATATATTGTGCAAAGCCATTTTATTCTTGTACAACATGAACTGTTAACACTGAAGGGAAATGGAAACAAAGCTGGCTTTACTTGCAGTTTTATTTCATTTTATTTTGTGTTGTTCGTTGTCATTTTTATTCCACTTAATGACTATTTTTATCCACTGCTAGTGTTTTTAGTCTTGGTTTTTCATTAAAGGTGCAGTGTGTAAGAGACAGGGGGGATTTGAGAAAATCTAATTACAGAAATGGAATATAAAAGGACAGTCACTGTGTTTTTGTTAACTTAGAATTGGCCGCTTATATGTACAGAGGGAGCATGTCACCGTTCACGGAATCCGCCACGTTGTGCCATCATGTTTCTACAGTGTTTCGCACTTCCTTGTTTTCTTTGTTCCATTATATAGTGAGTGGCATCCATCGTTGAGGTGCATTACCATCATCTACTATTTCTGAGTGTGGACCAGAATGAATATCCCCTTAATTAAAAAGCCCAGAACGGACAAAACAAACACTGGATCTAACAAGGAACTTCCACGATTTTTGGGGGCAACTGCAACTGGAGGAGGTATTCAGTTGTAATGCAATGTGCAACTTCACCACTAGAAGCCACTAAATATCACACACTGAACCTTTAACCATAATAACCCTGGTATGAACTGTATCCATGTAGCTACGTGGCCATTGCAGACGTGTTGTAATGTAACGCAGAGCTGTATCTTCTGCTACAGACCTGCAGTGCAAGTCTCTTTTGATCAGGGTGTCATCCTGACTGTATCACCCTGGAAGATGACGTGACAAAGCACATTGATAAGAAAGCATGCTGAAGTGCAACAGTGTTACATCCGCAAAGGTGCGTTTGCTCTGCAGTCAGATTGTCCAGCTGTGTGAGCTCAAACAAAGCCCACTTCATCATAATGGAGCTCTGTCACAGTGGATTGAAGGCTCTTGTAATGAATAATTATAGCTTGGGGAAGGAACATTGTAGAATACAAAACAAAGAGGGAGTATAGGGGGAGCAACTGTCGAGAAAACAGGTGTGTGCTATGAATTATACATCTGGAGAAATGCCACCATACTTCAGATGAATACATTTTAGATTGTCTTGTGCTCGCTTATGTTTGCAGACACAAACCATCTCTAGTTAGGTAGATGAAAATGTAAAAAAAAAAAAAAAAAAAAAGCAAACAAGACAATAAGATGTAATGTGATTGTTTTCTATGAATGTTGCACATTTCTAGACTTTAGTTTGTGATGTTATTCACCTTTGGGGTGTTTTGAAAATAATGCTACATAATTTAATCAGAAAGGACACATGTGCAATGCTTGTGCAAAGGCAATCTGAGTTAATTGCACGCAAACACAAGTACACCTACCTATGT
>JAPQRN010000021.1:28543118-28565308 GCA_037367275.1 Coranthus polyacanthus
ATGTGGGTCACAGAGGTGGGAGCAACGGGCCATGAAGCTGGGACTTCCAACTCACCAGTTGTCCTGGCCAATGACATCCCCGTCTGGCCCTGATAATAAACCAACTACTCCCGGACCAAGGGGCAGACCAACTTATAAAGAATGATGACCCCACACTGATTTTGGTCTTTCTGGTTCCAAAAAGCAGCCAGACTGAATTCTTAAAATCATGTGACCAAGTCCGGAAGCAGCCCTGCACTGTGATACAGGCAGATGTTTCACATGTACACGACACACATTGTCAAAACAGTAATGATACCAAATGTTACAAATGTCATACAACACAAACCTCCTCTCTAATACAGCAAGTGATCTGATGAGATTGTGGAATATAAACATGAATATTTGAAAACTTGTAATCTGCCTTTTGAACCTTCACCCATACATGGGTCTGTTGTTTAAAAAATACAGTATGTTGGGTTTAACCTGAGTTTAACAGACGCTTTACTCGCATTGCTTTGCGCATCTTCGAACATAGTATTTATGTTATGTAAAACCTTATTTTTCTGTCCACTTCACTTTCGAAGGAAAGATACTTAGGAAAAGATACTGTAGCTGTGTTATCAGTGCAGCTGCCATTAGTTCTGCTTATATAATTTGGCTCTTGGCTAAAGCTCTTTGGCTAAAGCGTTTTGGCTGTAGTTTCTTGGAACCAAATTAATTTAATTGAATATTCTTGTAAAATTACTGCAAAGGGGTGAATTTGAAAAGTACCATTAATACGAGTGAGGTAAAAGAGTCTTGGTGAAGATGTTTGTCAGTGAGCACAGCCACGGGTTATGGCCGAGCACTGGTCACACTTAGAAAACAACAAAGACATATAAAGCAGTTAGAGCTGTGTGATGTGACAAAACACATCATGTGATGATACAAAAATGCCTGTCATTTCATATTATGCTCTTTAATTTCATTGTGTTTCCAGTCAGACTTTTTCTGGCAATTTCTTTGGATGCAGGCGCTTTTTCTTGATATTTAATTATTTATAATGTGAACCGTGTTTTGCTCCTATGGTAAATTTGAAAATGTTGTTGCTGCTTCAAGTCATATTCACATTTTAGGCCAATATTTGTTTGCATTTTGTTTGTTGTGTTTTCTGTTTAACATTAATATATTTTATACAATTATATTGTATACAGAGTTGGAGTTTCCACAGGAGATAAGATACAAGATACTCCGCTGGGAAGCTGCTGGAGGAAACAGTCTAAGCTAATGCTGCGTTCCTGTCATATCATTTGAACCATAACTACGAGCCGTTACGAGGGAAAACCTGTGACATGTCGGAGGTAACAGGTACAGTATTTCCTGCAGTTACAGCAACATACATGTATAATGTAACAGGTAGAGAATAGAATATCTATCTACATCTGTCTGTAATTACCAACAGCTTAAGGTGTATAAATCCTATTATCACTATAAAACTGAGTATCAGACTTGCAGACAGCTGACAAATTAAAGGTCCGGTTATAGTGATCATCTGCTTATAGTGATCAATTTGTAATAGTAATTTGGCGTAGGTGGTGCCCAAAATGACTTGGGTGCTGGGCCTAAGCCTTACAGCGGTAGGGACAACCCTTACATCTATTGTTATGTGGATATAAAACACACAGTCCAAAAAGAAACTCAGAAAAAGACTTATTCTACTCAACCATCATAAGAGAAAGTATCTGTGTTGTAACGTTTCAGGCTCTGGGGTTTTCTAGAAGCTTTTAATGTTAATCTCTGTGTACTTGTAGCAAGAAATTCATCTTATATGGATTCTTATGTTTGCTGAAGCACATTCTATTACGTGTTTACTATTAGCAATTTATAATGACAATGATGCAAAGTGACACCAATGGAACTTGACAAGCAGATGTGTCTGCTGCAGAGCACAACCCCAGAAGACAGCTGTGTGGGGGAGTGCTCTGACTCATACAGTATTTCTTATTTCTGCTCCCAGGGATACCTGCGCAGAATAACGAGCAGTGTAATGTCGACTGTGTCAGTAATTGGTTGCCTTTCATTTGTTCTGAAGCTGTGATTCCTATATTATGATCCATTCACAATCCGGAGCGAAATCCCTCTCATGTAATGACATGGGGTTTCCAGGATGGAGTTCTTTAATCCCATTTATTGTTGAATTGTGCAGGCACACTGACGAGTCCTATGTGTGTGTGTTTGGGTGGTGTGTATTTATGCACTTATAAACCTACAAAAGGACATTATGCTGTGTAGGGCTGTAGAGGGCTGTCTGCTTTTAGCAGTACCTCTGCCATCCTCTTCATGTCCTTGACAGATCACATGGATATTGGCTGCCTGCTTAAGAAATAACACCTCCCATCAAGTTGATAGAGGAGCTATGAGGAGCCAGCTTCTCTTCCTCGCTCTCTGGGATGTTTACATCCAATCCTCCAGGTCGCCGTCTCAGCAGTGATCATGTATTCAGTGGGGATTTGGGGGGGAGTGGAGGGAGATGGGATGTAAGTGCTCCTACGGGAAATAAGGGTCACCTCTTTAATCTCCGACGCGGGGGATCTCTTCAGCTTGTGTACGGGATGTGAGTGTTGTTATCCGGCCCGTTGTATAGCCCGTCTGCCAGCCATTTCGGATAGACATTACAGGTGCGTTGTCAGTAATCTTACTGTCAGTGTTGGCTCTCCTGTCGGAGGAATAATAAGACTGTTGGTGAGTACAGTGGGCCCTGTTGATTATCTGGTGGATTATGGGATGTATTATGCAGACATGAATAAGTTAATGCTGACATGTTAAATAACACGAGTTAACATTATTTTCCTCAGTGGAAAGGCTGGTGATGTTAGCTAGCAGGTTTAGTGGCTTCTCACTGCTTTAGATTTTTGTTACTAACACTGTGAGTGGCTCCTAACATCCCTTTTCGTTCTTAGTATTGGCATGACAAAGTACAAGTGCTCATAGAGAAAAATAGTAGTTATTGTAACTCCAGTTCTACGCGTATTCACCATCAGAAAGATAAGATAATACAAACAAAGTTCCTCGAATATTGGTAGGGACAATTCTGTCCATCCAAAATATGGATGTAAACCTACGCCCTTGGGTTTTAGCATGTAGTTCTATTGATTTTCAAGTTACTTTACATTGTACTGTCCTTGCTGAGCAAAAAAAATCAGTTACCGTCCGCCCACCAAATGCCAAAGATGGGCAAAAAGAAAAGCCATAAGGACGTAATTTAGACTTTTAGTCGATTAATGGTCCAAAACATTAAACCATCAAACAATTAAATCCAGATGGTAGTGAAAGTTGAAGATAATTAACAAGACAGTCAGAAGAACTGAACAGCAGTTGGATTTTCTTCATAATGTCACTAAAAAAAGTGGCATATGAAGAAGACCTTACATGGCCATTGAATGTCTTGCAGAGCCTAATGACACTTAGGTCTCACTAGGTAAAAGTTTTCACTGTTATTTCTGACTTCACTCCCTCAGCTTCCTTGGCAACTTCAGTGTGAAATCCTCTGGGAGTTGTTTCTACAAGTCTCACCAGCTTTTTAGGGTTGAAGCTCTTAATTATGCTGTGTGTAAATGAGAGGACTGGAGAGAGAGCTGGCGTGGCTAGCCAGAGGCCCCATGTGAGGGTGACAAAGCTTATAGCGGCGCAGTAGCGCTCTCAGCCTCGGGCTCTGCACAGATGAAAAGAGGACAGAACATAAGGCATGTATGCTAATGTTTCAACTCCGTAAGTTGGCAAGAAGAGGAATAAAGCTGCTTTGTCTTTATCACTGCAACGCAGAGCTGATACAGTAACACACAATTACAGTATTTCACTTATTGCAGCACTTATGTTTTTTGATTTCTGATTCTGATAATGAATTTAATTTAAGAATTACTGAAACAGATTGTAACAGTCAACTCTGGATGCAAGCAAAGGCAGTCCCTTTGCTCTAAATTGTAATGGCAGCATGGGGATATACAGTTTATGAATAATACAATTAAACCTGAAGAAACTGAGAAAAGTATTGAGGTATAATTCATCCCACTATATATGTCTTTTGGGAGAGATCCATCCATATTGCCTATCTATCTTTCTCGCTGAGTATGACGCAGAACCACAGTAAAAACAATGTGACTTCAGTGAATAATTAAAGTAGGGCGAGAAGAAAATTATACAAAACTATAATAAAAGGGTATCATCTCACAACATGTATTTACCCTTGTAGGCCTATTTATACATCACATCAGTGACAAATGTTTAATAAAAGTCTTGTTGCATACCATCAACCAAAACACTCGGGCAAGTCTTTTTATGAGTGTGTCTTAAGTAAAAGACAAAAGTGAGGAGTGTATTTATTTAATGTGTTCATAGTATTTTAAGAATTTTGTGACAAAAAGTCAGGATACACAAGGGCTGCGGGAGGAATGTGAAGCCAATGCAGAAGTATCTTAATAATATGGCTGACGGCCACTAGATGCTGGCTCTAGAAAGGCCTGGCTCTAAAAAGTGTTCTGCTGGTGCATCTTTAAATTATAGCTCCATCAATATGATTTTAGGGCTAATAGAAGGCTTTGATGTCTGCCATGTCTGGCTTTGATCGACAGGTGTGACTTTCTGAGCTTCTGTTTATTGATAAAACATAACTTTATCCTGATAGACAACTTGACTGCAGTTGTGATTAATACATTTCACCAACAAGACCATCAAATGATTTTGTTATGTTAATATTTGATGGAGTTTATAGTTTTACCATGTCAGTAAGTTAGTGTTTAGCATTAGCTCACCTATCACCCCTCATGCTCCCCCAGCTCTGCCTGCTCCAAAGAGCCAAGATGGCGACAGCCAAAACACAAACTCCTCACTAATGGGTGACGTTACGGTGGCTCCATCCACTTTTTATATACACTCTATGAATGCTCATGTGAACTATGGGTTGTTGTTTTTTTTATACTGCGTGATATTACAATATTATGGTTAGCGCTGCAATCCTAGTTCACCTCTGGTTAGTTTACTTATTACAGGTATACTGTTTGTAAATGAGCCTCTTTCTATTTTCTGGATCCAGCACAGTGTATCCCTCTGAGGTTTAGTCTAACTCTTCCCATTGTTACACATCCTTGGCAACATGCTGAGTCTTACATCAAGTTAAGTTTCTCTTGGCTAGCTTGTCTATCACAGTTCTGTGCCAAGCTGTGTTTGGCCTTCCAGGTTTTCTTTTACCTGGAAAAGTACATCACATGTTAGGAATGCAACCTGCCTCATTTGTTAGCACAACGAGACAGCCATCATCTCAGTTTTATTACAGTAATGATGTTCTTGCATTAGTGCTAAAAACTAAGACATCCTGAACTTCAACCTGCAGATTGACTAGATTAAAATAAGGCTGACATGAGATACAGAAAGTCATATAATTTCTCTTTATGTGTTCTTTAAAAACACTTGGGGGTTCTCACAGGATTTTCTATCTAAGATAGTTATGATTTGAATTTTAGTGTGTCCGGATTCATTTAAAATATGTCTAGAAATCTGCAGTTTTCTTTTTCTGAATGGTTTCTTTGTTTCAGGGTCATATGTGCAGGTGATTAAGTATAAATTCCCGCACTTGACTTTTTTTCAGAAAACTGCGTCTGACTGAGTGGGCTCCATCACCTACAGCATCTATTATTAACGTAATAAATGGTTTGAGCGGGTGATAATTTTGCAGGTTAACAGTACCTCTGGGATCTTTTGTCTCATTTCAGGTTCGCGTTAGAGGTCTAGATGTGATCAGAAGCAACAAACAAAAGTCTGCGGTTACAGATTCTGTTAGATAAGTGCTCGATTCAAAGGCTTTGTTTTCACAGGCTAAAGGGTGTGGGGAGTGGGAGTCGGTCAGCGAGAGGGTGAAGAAAAGAAGGGGATGAAAATGCAGAAGAGAGGCAGGGAGCGAGAGAGAGAAAGAGATGGAGCGGGAGATAGACATAGAGATGCAAGTGAGACAGCGAGCGAAACTGAGAAGTTGAGAGAAAATGTGATTTGGTCTGGGTGTTTTGGGCTGCATGCTCCATTTGCCCTCCCTGACAGAGAGGGAGAGTGACGGGCATTGGCAGGAATTGAATCAGTAGATTAAACACCCCCTCCTCTCCTCTCCCTTCCCATCTCCCCTCCTCTCTCTCTCCCCTCTCTCCCCCTCTTTTCTCCTTTCTACCTATTCTCCCTTTTCATTGATGGGGGAAATGTGGCGGAGATTGCAGGCAGAGATGTTCTTGCCAAGTGTAGCTAAGGAGCCTTTGTCACAGGTAAGATTGATTGGGTGATTAAATATCCACCAGAATAGTATTAGTAGCCACTCTTGACCATTAGTGCCAGGCGGCAGCAGAGATGCATTAAGAAACTGTCTGTGGCAAAGGCCTGAACCCTGAGTAGTCCAAGTCATCAAATCCTGCGTGCTATCGTGATGGATTTCACTCCAGCTCTGTAGCAGCAAAATCGAACAGTTGTGATAATAAAACCGCTGCTCTCACATCGAAGCCGTCTGCACAACACACTGACAACCTCCAGCACAAACAGTCCAGTCCAAATAAATACATTACTGCCAATGTACTGGTTCTCTTTGTCATACATGTCAACATCTACATGTAAAGTCACTGCAGTCGTATCATTAAAGGCAGCTGATGGTGTGCTTACTCACATTATCAGACTGAATTTCCGTTTTCACTTTCATGGTGCTGTGGTGAACTGTGTGGGTGTTTGTTTTGCCATAATCAGTGAGTAACAAGGTTAGAATTGTTTTGCATTTTTCATTACTTTTTGTTATTTCATTTTCAAAGTTTGATTTCAATTTTGGTTTACTTTTAATTGGTCAGTCAGTTTTTATTTTTTGAAAATGCTTAGTTTTAGTTTAGGTTTTATTGGTTCCAGTGTTAGTTTGGGTCTTTTTTTTCTTATGTTTTGTTTTGTAATGTGAGATGTTTGTCAGTGATGACAATCAAAAAGTCAGAAAAATGTATTTTAGAATCAACAAAATATCAGATCCTCTTTTTAAAAAAATGTCTGTGTGTGTGTTTTAGTGTGTTACTTTGATTTTAATTAATTTTAATAACACAATAACACACCGTTTCAGTTAGTTGTAGTTTTTTTGTAATGCTTATTTTTTATTTTCATTTAAGTTAACAGTTTTGTAGTTTTTTTTCTTATTTCTTTTGTTTGTAATCTTGGTGAGTAACAACTAATGCACTTATTTCACTGATGTTGAAACCATGGTAGCACACTCCTTAATTAGTTAGCACTTAATATGTGATCAAAGGTTTCCAAGAAATATGCTAACTGAAGAGCTTTCAGGGTTTTTCATAGGCTTCGGGGGGGGGCTTAGGTGCAGTGGTTGCAGTGGAGAGGTCATGTGGGATTTGGATTCTAACCTTTCCACAAGAAAAGTTTGTGGATGACTTAGATGCGTGGGTCGTCCTGCAAGAAAATGTGATGTTTTTCAAAGAAAACTGTGAAATGACATAAAATCATTCATTTCGAGCTATTATGATTACCATATCTGTGTACAAACACTTTGAAAAGCTGGAGCAGATAACAAATAAACAACACCCTAAAAGCTTAGAAACGATAAAAACCCTGGTTTTCTTTGTTGACGTTGCACCCTGGTCACGTTTTTTTTGCAGTTGAGTTTTTCTGTTTGTGAATGTTGTGCATGTGATTTTAAAATCGTATTTACAACAATCTTATAAATAAAACAAAACATCTTCACACTACAGTAGTTTGCATTCATGGTCATAGCAGTGCATCCCAGCAAACATTCAGGTGAAGTCACTGAAACTCCTTAGAAGGGTAACCAGTCAGATGATTAAGACCGTCACTCTCACATTTAGTGTACGGTACAATCTAGGGCTGAAAATCAGATCTCAATATATATTACAGATGTGTATATATATATAAGTTACATTTTCAGTTGTAAGTCAAAGACATACATGATGCCACAAAAACACTGCCTTTTTAGCAGCAGCAAAACATGTTACACAAACTCCTGCAGGTTAAAGTGGACTAACTGAACGTTTGAAGTGCAATTGTACATCTTTTACCACTGCCTAGATCGGCTAGTTTGTCAGTTTGGATCTGACCTAATGCGTTAAATAACCAAAGTCACACAGGAACACAAGTGGGCCGGGAGATACAGGAGGCCGCAGAATTGCTGTCGAAGTCCGGGGAGCCTGGTTGGTCTGAAGATCACTTCAAGGCTTCAGCTCCCTGTGGGAAAGGATGGTGATATTGATGTTTTTTAGGTCGTAAAGCAGCATAAAATCCAAACTAACCCTTTCAGACCCTCATATGATTCTACACTGGTGTCTTGCCCCTGTCCCTTCAGATCCTCCTCACAACCCTCAAAGCTTCATGCCAACTTTGTAGCACTTTTGAAAATCATGCAATGGTGGAGTTAGACTCAGAGTGGGGGTAAAGTTACACTTTAATGCTACAAACTTCCCATGATGCAATGCTCCTCAGTAAAATACCTTATTTATTTATTTATTTATTTATTTATTTATTTATTTATCCTGGTACTCAGCCCATTTAAAATGAATGCCTCTGTGAGAGGGAAAGAGCCATGAGAGTGAAACAAATAAGTGAGTCTCATGCCGTTAGCTTTAAAAAATTAAAAATGACCATTTACTACGTCCCACATAGAAGAAGTGGTGATACGTCAAGTATATTCGATATATTGTCCAGCAATAGTAGATTAACATATACGTTTACATCAAAGTTGTATTGGAACTGAACTGTCTGTTAAAACATAGAAAACTTGACAACAACAGGATCTTGTGTTGTGTCAGCCTTTGTCTTCACCCGAGACATCAGTAGATCATTTCACATCAACTGCAACAAGTTCAGTCTTCATAAAATATTCTTATTCCGTCCAAATATTTACATTTATATACTTTTCATTAAGAATCATTACTTTCTCATTTCAAAGCAAGTACGTTGCTGATGCATCTCGTTTATATCTGACACAGTCTACTCTTTTATAAACTAATGACAACTGTGATTTTCATTTCCAGACCCTCAGGTGGTCTGAGTGAAACTTTTTCACTTTTGTCAGCTTGCTTTATTGTGACAGGAAAATGATTACACATTGCATTATAAGCAGTGCAAATGGCAAGCATTTCATTTGCTGCTAACAGAAGTTCAGTCGCTGTGGTGTTATCAGATCCACTTTTTAAAAACCTGTAGTTTAATAGAATATGATAAATGACTGCACATTTTCATTAAAAGAGTCATGTTTAATGTAGCCAATTCAGGTTTTTCTGCTGTTGTGATTACCGCTGATTGGAATTTCAACTTTTTTTTATTTTTTTGCAGCCGTTCTTGCTGTCACACTGAGCACAACAGGACATAATAATTACAAAAAACAGCAGCTCGATTTTGGGGGAAATCATTTTGCTTTTGCACAGTCACAATAAACAACTGTTAATCTTGGGTTACCCTTCCATTCACTTTTTATTTAACAATAACAAACACAAATCCCCCTTTGCGTTTGCATTTTTTGT
The DNA here is from genome assembly GCA_037367275.1 of Coranthus polyacanthus. Lineage (NCBI taxonomy): Eukaryota > Metazoa > Chordata > Actinopteri > Kurtiformes > Apogonidae > Coranthus > Coranthus polyacanthus. The sequence continues at coordinate 28,552,631 of JAPQRN010000021.1, forward strand.
TTTTTTTTTTTTTTTTTTTTTTTTTTGCAGAGCTCTGGCCTTAAAGTTGGCTAAGATGAAGCAGTGGTGGAAATGAAATTCATCCACACTTTACCGTCCTGTGTTTTCTCCTCATCTTGCCCTCTGATATCAGTGCTTTGATCTCTATATCTGCACGGTGGAGTTAGAGGATGCAGGTAGACAACTATTGATAGAGAGTCGCCCTCTTCTAGTTATTTCATGTGGAGAAAAACCAGCAGTTATGTTTTCATTTATCAATGTGGCAGCACCTTTTGTCCATAGAAACATACAAATGAGGTACAATCCAAGCCGCAGTAGATTAAAGGACCCTGTAAAGATTAGTTGTCATTTATTCACAGTGAAAAATGAATATAAAATCGGTGTGTTGATACAGTATGTTGGCTTTGACAGGTATTTACTAAATAACCACTCATTGACATTAGTTTGCGTTTTGCTTATGGGCCTTTGTATCATGTTGGCGGCTAACTCATCTGTTTATTTTAGAAGACAAATGAAGTAAAGGCGACGCTAATCTAAAGAAATGTAAAGAACGGAATCACGTCAAGATCATTCATTTGTATTTTACTTTGAACATATTTATTTTCTCCTCTTTCAGGCAAAGTGGTGATAATGCTGTAATTAGTTACAATTAAGTAGCAAACAGAAGAAAAATGATTTATGGTGAGCATGGATGAGGAAGACCACCCCATTTATATCCTATGTACCTGTCCTGCTTCAAAAATCGATAGCCTTACAATTATGCTATTAATACTTTTGGTATTGATCCAGCTGTCCTGAAAAACAAGGTGCATTTTTTTTGCCCTCTTGTCTGCATTGTGTGTTGAAGGCAAATCTGAATCCAATCGACATCTTATGAACCACCACTTTTTACAGATGAAAAGTCTGCTTCTGCAGTCCCGCAGCTGACTCAAGTAGACTTAAGCCACGGTGAGGTAATATGTCATTTGCCAGGTAGATAAACCTCTTTGCCATGCATCGTCTTCAAGTTATCGCGGACCCTGGATGCTCCATACTGACCTTTACTTTGAGGTGGTTACACTGACCTGGAAATTCCACAGTGCTGATTGGTTTAGGGGCTGAAGATGCAATCTGGTGATGAATACTGAAAAGGTCACAGCAGCCTCTCTAAAGCAAAGCCCTTCTGTTGGGTTACATGCTGTATGCATCTGAGAAGCTTTCTCTGTGTGTCCCCCCTCTTTCATGTATTTCTTTGTCTATTGAATATTGTGTTCTGGGCGCAGCTTGTGTATCAGTCTATCAAACATCTCATCTAGTATGAAATTAAACATGCACTTTGTTGGAAGCCATATTTGTAGAATGTCTATAACCTTCTTTATTGTTTACAGCTACAAAATAATTTCGTCATGACTGTAACTACGTAAAATTCACATTTTGTTCACATATGAATGCAGATGTGCTCTTCCCACTGATATAATTGTTTTTAAGGTAGACCTTGTCATACATGAGCAGTATTGAGCGTAGCGTTAGTTCAGGCAGGCCGCAAAGTCTCGCTCAGCCCACATATGCCAGCTCAATCATCTCAATGCCAGCCACATTGAGATGATTGAGTCAGCTGATTCTCTTCTGCACATCCTATTGGTTAATCTTACTCAGGTGCCATATTTAACTTGCTCAGCTATCATTGCTGCTTCAGCCAGCTGCCATTGCTGACCTTCTTCAAAACCCACCTCCACCCCAGCTCCACCTTTTCATTCTCTACCTGACTGATCAATGTCATTTTGTTTTCTGCTCTGTTCTGTTCCCTACGGGGGGTCATGATGCTGCTCTCCCTGCCCTGCCCTTCCATGTATGCCCATGGAAGACCAGGAAGGTGTGCACTTCCTGCGTAGGCTTTCCACGTACGCACGTGGAAGGGCAGGGAGCTCCCAGAACAGAGCCATACCGCCAAATATGTATAACTTATGCAGATGAATAACAAATTTTTTGACGAAAGTGGTCCTGACTGAAATTCATTTGAAATATACACAATAATACTCCGACATGAGAAATAAATACCGACATTTGAAAGATCTGATGTGCTTCAATGTGGAGATACACTGGGACAAAATTGCTCTGAAAAATCCATTTTTTTACAGTTCACAGCAAGATATAATTTGGCAAATACGGAACTGTGGATCTTCTTTTACATAAGTTACAGACATCTTGTACTTCATAACAACTCCTGACATGTTCATGCATGTATCATGAATAGTTCAAAAGTAATGACTTGGTGAACTTAGCATCTTTTTTCTGTACCATTCATTATTACTGTAAAGTCAGCACGCCCCATTTTCAAATATCTCAAAACTAATGAAGATATAAGGCTGAAATTCTGTATGGTGTTTACTATGACTAAAAGCATTATTTTCTTTGAGTATGAAGTAATTATTCAATACAAACAATTCCATTCCAGAATTCTGTCATGTTCACTCTCCTTCATGTTTGCAGAAAAACATTATTATTTTTTCTTCTTGTATGCCCTGGCACAAACTTAACCCATGTCCAGTAATCCCAAACACATCTCCAAATATCGCTGCATGTCGGCTCGGTGAACGTGAGCTGTAAAAAGGCGATAATGTAGACTCATGCACAGTGGACTCTTGATGTTTCTTACATACAAAAACATCAAATTCTTGCTTGCATTCTTTTAATTTGCATTTTTTACCCATCTCGCCCGTGCTGTGTTTTCTTAACATTTCCATGAAGTCAGAGTAGATATCGGTGCCCATTTGCACGGTGTAATGTTGATACAGTACTTCTCATTCAGGGTCTAAATGTCACTCCTGGAAATTCGAGACCTTTTTGGTAATAGCACATGGTTGCAAATGTCAAGAAAAGTGCACTGCTGATGAGTGGCTGTTGGTCTGCAACATACGTGGCTCTGATGCAGACAGAATGTCTTTGATATGGACAAAAAGTGATTCCCATGTGTGAACTGTGTGCTTATCAGGAGCAAAACCAGACCGCATCTATTTGATACGAGCTCTTCATCTTATACATAGGCGGGAGTTCCGTATGTGCACTGTTTCTGTCACTGTAATGGGATGGATTGTGTTGATAGATTACACTAGGTATATATTTTTAGAAAAACCCAGATGTAAGAGGAGCAGTAACTCTGAATTTATCAGATTGGTGCAGAATGTGATGTTCATATATAACACATCTCCAGAACATTTTACGACTCCACACAGTCGTGTAAAATAAGGCACCGGCCAATGAGATAATAAAATTCATAGTGCTTCTTTTATCTTCAGTGCCTATAAAATGTGTTTGTGTGATTGTTGAGTGTAGAGCGAAATGTGGGCCACCTGCACGAACAGTTTCTTCAGCTTAGCTCCAAAATATCTTCAGCGTGACTTGTTCTGCTGAAACTTCTCTGAAAATTTCTGGACCATCATATTTTTACTGTTGGTTTCTAAGCCCTAACACTCCGAGTCTGAACAAGATAGGATGATTTAATGCCATTCAATCCTCTGTCACATATTTTAGGTCCCATCTGCGCCTCGTGTCTCAGCTTCCTTTCCTACTGCTGAGTGAAATTCTATAGTAACCAAGATTATTATCTATATAGGAGGAATGATTTTTCTCGTATTCCCCCTCTCTCTGTCTCTCTCTCGCCTCAGCACTCAACTTGCCTTCTGAGGCCTGAGAATGATCTTGACTTCAGAGGGAAATCTCCTCCTCACATCCGTGGCTCGCACCCTGCCAATGCAGAGTTAGCCTTTCCTTTCATGCTGTGCCCCTGGGATTATCATATCAATCTGCGTGACCTGATTACCAGGCTGCGGTTGGCTGCCAGAGCACTGGATCAAGCGATCCCTCTATTGCTGCTGTCTAATTAATACTAGCGTGTCATTGCTGCACTCCCTGACTGAATCCTCCTCAAAACATAGTTTGGCAGCTTTTCTTACTCCAATCAGAGGACTTTAATTGGTTACTATTATTCATGTAGCATGTGAAATGTACAGTAGAGTGGAGAACGTTTTTGTACATCTGCGTAATAGTGTTGAAGTGAAGTCATTAAATGCACACCATGTATTTTGTGCCACTAGATGTCTCTCAATGAAATTTTGCAGAACCCCCACTTCCTTTAGTACCTGTCAAAATAAAAGCCCTGAACCTACACTGACTGAACTTAGTCACAGAGAGAGTTTCTCTAAAGAGGCAACTCAGTAAAATACCTCACAGCTTTATTCACATCAGCTTGAGTGACGTATATTCACATTATGTCATTTCATTCTAATGAAATAGCCACAAATAGCATTAAACATTAAGGTTAGTTTAACAAAGGGGATGTAACACCAGGTGACCAGATGAAATGTACCGTTACAGTGAATAAATGACAGATCATCATTGGAAACATTTGATATGCACAAGTCAAGAAAATATATAACACATGCCTAGCCATTTTTAGATATTTTAATATGGATATGTTATATACTGTGGGTTTAAGTCATTAATAATATCATTTTGGGGTGGGGTGTTGGTCTTCAATGACATGTTTTAAAATGTTTTTTCTGCACTCTTAGGGCCTTTTGTTTTTCTTACGCTATACATTTGATGTGCTTAATTTTGCTTTTACATCGCTTTTTTGCTTTAAGTGTGATGACTTACCTATGTCCATAACCAATGTGGTCCATTTTTCCTTATACTTGACACTGATTGATTTGTAGACGGGTGTGTGTCTGATGTTGGTATGTCAGTAGACTTTACCATTTTCCACTGATTTTTCTCTAAAAAGAGAAAAATTAAATGATCAGATTCATTTCATTGCTATTATTGTGGCATTTTAGCACCATCAGCACCACCTTCAAGTGCCATACTTGAGACTAGTTCTCATCCTTTCAGAAAATACATTAAAACCTTTTTATGTTTTACTTCGTCGAACACATCTGAAAGTCATTTCCTTTACGTGCACGATGCGTTCACACTCAGCTTGCCAACATTTGACATATCAGATGAAGACCTGGATAAATGTCTCCTGCATTCACACCATTTGACGAATCAGATGAAGCCACGGCTACGTCAGCTAGCCTCAGATTAATTGGTGGGGACTGAGAGGTTATTTTGTTTATTTATTGCAAATCGTATCGCCTTTGCAATACTGAAGAGTGTTATTGTGCATCGCAGATTATCCCTATGTTGTGCAATCCTGACTGAGACAACCTCTTGTTGTTGGACCAAGCTTTGGCTGTTCGGCCCAGATCATCACCTTCGCAGACGAGACAAATGAAAAAGTCTGAAAGCCTGAATCAAACAAGTTAGGTTTGAGAGCATCCTTACTGACTTTTAATGTCAAAGACTAAACAATTACCGTGTTAATCAGAAAAAAAAGCAGCAGCATGACTAACAGTTGGTTATAGCCGTAACCCATTGCTCAGTCTATCAGGAGTATTGCTTTCACTGTTCAGATGAGGTCTTTGAGTCCCTGCTTGAGCACTGATGCTGAAAATGTATGCAGTCATGCTTCTGTGGCACTTACGATAAAAGCATGTGCAAAAGTGGCATATGCTGTGGTACTTCGCCTGATCACAGGAACACCGGTGTGTTTTGATTATGAGAAGTAACAACTGCCATAACATCATGTGATCAGGTATCACACCCAGATGGATATTAGAGGTAAGTGTTCCAGTAGGCTGTCATTAGCAGGTGTGTAATTAATTCCCCATGATGGGCCAGTGTGACATTAATGCGGGTTGACTGTGTGGTGGTCCGCTCTGTGGGACTTAAATGACGACAGCCAGCCAGACATGTCCTTGTCATCCTTGTGTCTCTGTGGCCTCATTACTTCTTTCTTTGGCCACTGACACTTCTCCTCCTCTGCTGGATCCCTCTTCTTTTCGTTTGGTGCACCGATATTATGATAGGATATTATGCAAGTCATTGTTTTACCGTTACTGGTTAAAGCTAGTTCAGGATTAGCTGGAATGTCATGTCAAGACAGTTAAATATACTTAAAATTAGAGAAAAACATGCTTGATGAGATTTTTACAACCCTCAAATTTCTTTTCTGCCGTTTTCTGGAGGGAGAATCTCACCTGAGTGCATGTTTTTCTCCCCCCTTTTATGCTCAAAGGGATAAACAGTTCGATGTCTTTCTTTCTAAATAGATTATTACTCCTGCTCCTTTTTTCCTCCAACTTTCTTTTATTCAAACAGGAGATGTGCAGCTTTGTTATTTATTTAGTTCATTTTCACGAAGGAGACTTTTTACCCATATTTATTTATATTTTATTATTTTAAGTTTCAGTCAAAACGTAGCTTTTGTTCAACCGATAAAACCCCTCTGTTTTCATTCCTTTACGGGTCACTGTAAATGATAACAACAATAATGATAATAAAAAAATGATAATAACTGGTGATACTGTGAAAATCTCATAGTGTTGTTACCCAACCTGAACTAGGTAAAGGTGAGTGACTGCGATGAGAGGAAAGGTGTGTGTTTGTGGAAAGAGGACAGTCTGACATCACCTCATTAGGATGTGTAGGTTATGCATTGTGTTAAGGACAAAGATGTTTGAGTTGTCTACCCACGCCCAATAAATATTTGAATTATTCATAACAAATGGAGAAATTCATAATGTCCCCGATTAGCATTTTAGCATAATTGATTCTCAAGAAAAAATGGAATAATAAATCACTGCCGGCCTCCTTTTACATGAAAGATCCACCTACATTATCCGCCCGGCCCCTCTCCCCTTCTCTGCATTGCTTTTTTTCATCTGCCATTTGTATGCTTTTCATTACCTATCTGCTCCCTCATGACATACCAGTAATAGCCTTGGAGGCATGCTGGTAAACAGTTTTGACAAATTAAAATCACCCAGCTCAAGTGAAGAGACTAAAGCTGTAAACCAGGGGAAGGAGGAGGGCGCTCGCTCAGTTTTCCAGTGACAAGGCCAGCTCAAGTACACACTGTGTACTTGCCAACTGTGGTTTCGGCTTTACTCAGTGAACTGTAGCTACACAATGACTCATTTCACTCGTATATAGTATAAGCCTATGACAATTGCCCACTCAAAATGTGTCATCTGTAAGGATTCTACGATAACACTGTGGTGTTAAAAATGTTAAATTGTTTTAATTAATCTCATCCTTCTCTCTTGTGCCTTTGGGTTTTGCAGGAGTTTTCTATACGATGATGAACAACTCAGGCTCCTGAGACTTATAATGGAAAGAAATGTGTGTGACGGTGACAAACACATAACACATATTAAGAAACTAATCCATTTATGATGAAAAACATTATTAATCCTATGAATATAAAACATGTTGACATGTGTGACAGGCATATTAAAGCTACTGCAGCTTTCCCTCAGAAATCTACTTTAAAATATTTTTTTAATAATCATTTTTTATCTTTTACAACTTAGATACGTTTAAAAAAAGCAATACATGAACATCAACTCCTGTCACTGTGAACATCTAATAGACATGCAAGCTTTTGATATGCAAGCACATCAGAAAAAGTTGCAAAAGTGAATGAACACATAATTATGAGAGTGTATGTATATGTGCCTGTATAAGAACAAAGAAGGTATATGGTGTGTTATGTCTTGATGAGTTGTACATATATATATAGAAATATATATATATAGAAATGTGTGTGTATATTATATGTATACACAGAAGTAACTAAGGAGTTCTAGGGGGAGACAGGGTTTTTCCACTACAGACTGAATTCACCGGCTTGTCACGTCATGCACAGCTTGCATCTGAGTGTCACATCTCTGTCCAGCCTCCTCGTCACCAATCATGACGTACTCTTATCACGTCTGACTCTCTCCGCCATTGGCTGGACCAAACACCTCCACCCAAGCTGCCAGCCAGTGAGGAGTGAGGAGCGCTGTGACAGTATGAAGGTGTTTGTTAGGACACGAGTATTATTCAGTTGTATTCTATTCTTATACTTTTGTCCTATGAAACTGTAGCTGGAGATTGGTCTGACTACTGTGAGAGTAACAAGAATATTTATGTTGCAGTGTGAAACCACCTTTTTTCATTTTTCTTAAAATATTTGACTCCCTTCTGTTCTTTCCTCTCCTTTATCTGTCTTGTTTCTTTCTTGTGATCTGGTGTTTTGTGTTCAAGTTTATGCATCCCTTTGACTTTTAACAGTTCTTCAGGATTTTGCTTCAGTACTGCCAGGAATGTTTGTCATAGTGCCTCTAAATGCTGCACTGCAGGCAGTTATTGTGCAAGATTATCACTACAAAAACGTTACTTAACTTCCTGCTCGACAAAATCACTGCCCATCCAAGACGCCATCCATCTTCATTTCCTATCATGGCCCACTGACAGGGGTTTCCATCATGTGTCATTATTGGTGCATGAGGCAACTCAGCAGAACAATCCGCCACTCTGGGAAATGCATCAATCACAGACTGCTTGTCCCACCGTGACAGCTCCGAACGGAGACAACAGAAGCCGTGTCCCACCGTAAGGACACCCTTGAACCACAGCTCAGTCGGTCCAAGTGGGCTCAGGCTGTATACAGTAAGTAATTAAGATTAGGGACTGAATATTTGACAGCGGTAATACATGACTGAATGGCTGTCAGACTTTACTTTGTTTGACAACATCGACGGATAAAGTAGGAATAACTGTCAGAGCAAAGCGTGAGCAGAGACAGGTGTTACGACCCTGCAGCAGGAGAGAAAAACACCGGAGCCGAAGATGTATACAACATAAAGAAAATCAAATACAAAGTACAGTACAGACATGCGCGTTACTGTTTTCTGAATCAAGTAGCTGTTGAGTAACAAAGTTCTTTCATTGATCTACTGATCAATAAAAGAACTTTGAGGATTCTTTTGTTGATTTATTGAAGTACAATAGCATTCACACGAGCTACATTTTCCAGAGGAGCTTTCTACTGCACTCTGAAAATAACGGATGAGCATGTGATCACTGATATAAACACGCGATAATGCAGCTGTTACCAGTGAAACACTTCATATGACATGTACCAGTCCTTAGCACAATGATCGACAGTTCACAGGAGAGAATCTGATCGAAGTTAAAAAGATAATTGATTATATAATAATAGTACATAATAATAATAATAATGATGATAAATAATTGCTTAATACTATTTAATTATAAATGTGCATTGTGTAATATTTAGTGACATCTAGTGGTGAAGTTGCAGATTGCACCGCTCTGCCCTCATCTCACCCTGACCTATGGTAGCTGCTAAAAATGCAAATGTCCCTCATTAGAGCCAGTGTTTTTGCCCATTCTGTGCTTTTTAGTTAAGGGGATATTAACTCTGGTCCACATTCAAACATGATGTTAAACATGACGGTAATGCACCTTAATGCTCGATGCCACCCACCATAAAATGGAGAAGAAGACGAATGACCCTTCTGGTCTGAATGTAGATGGTGTGAAAGGCTCTCTCTATGGCTCGTTCTAAGGTAATAATAACACAGTTATTCATATTTTCAGGCAATCGTACACCATTGAAAACATAATTACGAATATTCGATTTCTGTAATTAATCGTACACACTGAAACTTCAAATTTACTTTATCGATTCAACATTAATTCAGTAACATTATTACAAGCTTCAGTCTTAAGAAAAAATAAACCCTTTTCTACATATAGATAGTAACAGAATTGTGGGAGACTTTGTGAAGCTTGACTGTTAGGACTGTAAAGTAACAAGATTGAAGCCTCAGCTTCATTGATTGAACTCTTTTTTTTTTTTTTTTTTTCCCTACCTTTAAGTTCAGTGCCAAATCGCTTGTGCGATCATTTGTGTTGCATACTATCTGAAAAATATTGTTCTATTTTCATGATTAAACTTCTTGAGTTTCCAGTCACTAGTCAGGTGGATCAATCAGAGAGCAGCAGCCACCAGGGAGTTTTATCCCTTTATTTATTGAAATACACAACGTCTGTGAAATGAGTCTGAATGTCGACTAAAAGTATGAGTAGCAGAAGCATACTGATAAAAATGGGGAATGAAAAATTGAGTGTTGTTGGGGGTCATCTTTTAGATCTAAGATGTTGTGACTTGGTTTGACTTCAATTAAATCGTGGGGGGAGGTTTCCCAGTCAATCTGTGATCTTTATCAAGCCGCTGCCTCTCAGATCTCTATCTGTCTGCGCGACCCATGGGAAATGGAGACGACTTTCATGACAATGGTTTGGACTCTATGCTATTTCTGGCTGGCTCCTCTCCCTCCTCTGCCTAACAATGCTGTGACTCTATTGACAACCTCAACCTTGAGCATTAGTCCCAAACCTGACGCGTTCCCCCTCTCCCTCTCTCTCTCCCTCTTTAAGGTTGCGCTTTCATTGTAGAGGTTGAATTTGTTATTTTTATGCAGGAAATGAGTCACTCATTGCTGAGCTCACCTGGGAAATTTTGCAGTGTGGCATTTGATAATTCATCAGTCATTCATGACTCAAGGAAAAGTGTTTTAGCCCTTGGATGCTTTTTTTTTTTTTTTCGAGCCGAGCTTTGAAAAAAAAAAAAAAAAAAAATTTCACAGCATATTTCAAGTTTTGTTAGAAAATGCATGCGCCCAGATTGCACACAAATTCACACCCACACACGCATGCCGAGTATTGGAGCAGTGCCTTGCTTTTCTCGCATTCGTGATCGACGCAAGCCTCCCCAACTCCCTTAATCTCCGTCTCTCCTCCCTCACTAGAAACTGTCCTCTGATGGTTAATTACATGCTTTGATCTGAGTTTGTTCCATCTGCATGATATTCCACGTGCTGTAATTGCGGTGAATATTCACAGGGTCTGTCATCTGCGCTGCCGACCTGCTCTGCTCGTCTTGCCTTAGGTAGAGGCTTGTCTGCATGTAAGGCTTAGGAAGGAAGTGCTTTGACTTAAAACTGCAACAAGATATCGGATACAACACATTCGCCAACAATGAATAAATAACAGAACTGGAAGCAGAATGAAAGAAGCATCTCCGTGGACCCGCAGAAAATTATATTTACTATTACAGAATCAATTGCATTAACTGTTCCCTCAACCCAGCTTTCGCTCCAACCACATGTATTTATTGGACACATGAGAGGGATATATTTCCAGTACATTTAGCATACACTAGTTTAATATCCATTCCAAACTCCTTACCAAAGTTTACCACTACAATAAATAAGAGCTACAGTGCTTTATTGATTATATGCAGTGTTTTGAACATGGCAACGTTAAGCTGTTGCTGCCCTGTAATATACAGCGAGTTTGCAATATAAATAATTGCCTCAGTACAAAAATAATAAATCAGACTCAAATGTATTTAATTATTTAATTGAGTTTTTATACTGAAAATAATGAAGATATTCCTCTGTAATTTCAATTTATTTCAATTTCTGTGTAAAGCCCAGTTCAGACCAACGGTTTGAAAGTGAAGTTAATGCCGAAGTATCTTAAAGTGTAATACCACTGACGGCCACTAGCTTCTGGCTCCCATACGTTTACACTGAACTTTTCTATAAAAAATAATGATTCAGTATTTTTTTTCAGGATTGACTGTGGTCTTATTCACTTTATTAGGACCCTCTAATAAGTGTTGCGGTGTTCCTTCTTTATACTATTCCTCCGTCAATAAGATTTTAGGTAAATAGAAGGCTTTAAAACTATCCTTCTTTACCACTTGCCTGATTGAGCATGAGACTTTCTAGATTGACTAGCCCCGCCTGGCATTTTAATTTAGGCAAGCCTTACTGTTGAGCTCTATGTTTGATAAAGTTTACCGTGAAGGGAAGCTAGCGTTTAGCATTAGGTGATAACTAGGGCTGTCGCTCTGTTTACGTTCATCTCCAATGATGCCGGTTCACTCCCGGACATGCTGCGGTTAAGACTTTATCCAAGCCCTATCATCAGATGCGTGCAAAGTTATATACACTTTTTAAGGGTTCAAAATTGTATGGAATGTCATGAAGCCGCAATTACTTGCGTCTGTTACAACGGATACGTGAAGCAGAGATGAATGGTGACATCCGAGAAGAGAGAAGAAAGAGAAAAACAAGACACAGGTTTAGTTAACATTCTTTTAACGTTTACTTTATCTACCAGTAAAAATGAACGTGTAATGTTTCCAGTTGATAAAGTGTCATAAATAACATGTAGCTCATTACGTTTCTGAAGATAATCAGTTTTGTCTTGTTCAGCGCTGGGCGAGAACGCTATCGCCGATGTTTTAAATGAAATGTTTTAATTTCACCCTCCTGATTGGACACCTTAGTGTTCTTGAACAATTCTGTTGAATTCACAGTTTTATCTTGTTTCTGAGTCAGACAGGTTTACATAAATGCTGTCAGCACATCCAGTTAAGTAGTTCTATCCTTCAAAATGTGACAGCGTGGTCTAATAAATACAGATTTAATCAAATATGCTCATTATCACTGCTTCCTTAATTTAATTTAAACAGTTTGCTTTTTAAATTCATCAGACATACTTCCACTGCTGACAAATTGTGTATACCGGTATGTGTGATGTATTCCTGTGTGTAATTTGAGTCATGTATTTTGTCTTGTCTAATATGGCGTTCTGCTGATGTGAATGTTTTATGTCCCTTGTGGCCTGACAGGGGACTGCAAATGAAAATTACCCTCAGCTAACTCTGGTACAATGCATCAAATGGCAACATCTATGTTTAATATTGTACATGATCCCTTACAAATAAAA
>JAPQRN010000021.1:28565408-28608372 GCA_037367275.1 Coranthus polyacanthus
GCTGGGATCGGCTCCAGCCCCCCCGCGACCCTCCAGAGGATTAAGCGGTTACAGATAATGAATGAATGAATGAATGTCCGAACATGACAAACACTTGCCAAACAGTGTAATATTTGACAAATCTGAGGTAGAACAAGCCGATCAGCCACTGTGCTGCTAAGGGTTTCTCAAAGTCAAGGATGCTTCCTTAACGCACACCAACGCACAAACACCAATATGTATAAACAATACAATCTATGTTTCTTACAGTCAAGGAAGGATCCTCGACGACTTCATTTCTAGTATGTTACATCATCAAATTCCACCAAAGGACTTTTCCAGTGCCTCAAAATCTACCAAGGGCCGAGTCCTTCATTCAGTGAATTTTCAAGGATGCTTCTGTAGATCCTTCTCCTCTGCAGTCTTTAAGCACCCAGAGTCCTTTAAAAATGACATTAAATGAACAAAAGAGCCAACCACTTTGCCTTCGAGCTTCGTCTTCTTCTTCTTTTTTGTCTTCGTCTTCATCCTCTTCTTCTTCTTCTTCGTCTTCTTCCTCTTCATCTTCTTCTTCTTCGTCTTCTTCTTCTTCTTCATCTTCTTCATCTTCATCTTCTTCTTCTTCTTCTTCTTCTTCTTCTTCCTCTTCATCTTCTTCTTCTTCGTCTTCTTCTGTTAAGCAGACTAGACACTACACTGCTTTACTGTCCTCCTACATGCACATGTGCATTGCAGATGAGGCTACCTGTTGCTACTATATGTAAACACTGAAATTATATTGATCATTTTTTGTAATAAAAAAAAATAACTTTGCATTTCTAGAGATGGGTTCCCATTAATTCCTACTGATTTGAACACAGTGTGATGTTAAGTCTATCTAGAAGCCTTTTGAAACATGAGTTCTTCCACACTGGCCTCAACACTTGGTAAAGTACTTTTTAAAAGTCTGCATCTATACAGTCTGTACAGATACCGTCTGATAAATTAACGAGTGGCATAGTGTGAGTTACTCAGTCTGCAGAGAACGCAGCAGCATTCATTTGTTGTAAGTGAATAGGCTGATTTCAGTTTCGTCTGTCTTGTCGACCACGTCAGTAAACACACACTAAGTTAGAAACTCACTTTTACCTGAACTCCTTGGAATTCGTCATAACACAAACACATGCCACCTACAACGCCAGTAAAGACATCACATTGGTAAAACAGAGACCAACCTGACAACCTGTCGTGAAATGGATTATTTTAATCTAAACATATGAAAATAGATTAGGAAAAGGCATACCCGTCTCATAGGAAAGCCACAAGTAAGTAGTTAAATGTGAGTGACTGCGTGTTTAAAATGAAATGCTTTCGCCTACTGCATGTCTATTACTAGTATGTGCAGTGAGATGCCAGGTTTTATCCCAAATTTAAATCTGCTCTAGGTTCTAATACTGTAATTTCCACCTTCCAGTAGTGTTCAGGTGGTCTGATGGAGATGGTTAACAGGAGAATTATTTCACCTGATGGATGTGACGGGGAGACCAGGTGGCTCATCACAACGTGGCCCAAACAGGGTAAACCTATTTTGGTGTAGGTTAATGCTGATTTTTACATGCTGGAGGCAAATATACACATTTACTGGGGGGATTAGTTTGGATGCAGCTACAGTATACCATGTTATTTTCATTTATTTGAACACGCGAGCTTCACACTCCTGCGTAACCTCTGGGGGCTTTTTTAAATGAGGTTTGTTTATTTATGATACGGTTACACTATATCCAAGTGCGCGTGCCAGGTCTGTGTGTAGATAAGGTGATTGGCTGAGAAGAAGTACATATGCCAAAAGGGATATAATCCAAGTCTAGGAATCATCAGAAGTAAAGGCCTATGCACACAGTCTGTATGTTTCTTCTGAAATTGTGTAAAAATAAATACAACCTCATGCTGTGTCAAGCATGTTTAACACACCTACTCCAAACCTTTAGTCTGTCTTTAAAGTTTTCAGAACAGTTTTGATTTGCTGCCTATTCCTGCATCAATGAGACAACTCAGCTACGGAATGGATGTATATTTATTATTTACAAATGAAATGAAGTCAAAGTCAGTTTTTATATCACTGCTTTCTTTTTAATTTGCATTTTCCATGCCGTCCCGGGTTTTTCTTATTTGGGGTTGTAGATGGATCTTCGGCACAGCTTCGAGAAACTAATAATAAGGTCAGAAAAAGTGTGACAAATAGACTGATCGCAGGACAACTATTGGCCATGATATTGCATGTTGCAGCATTTTGAGGTTTTTCTTTTTCGACTTTCAAGAAGTGAGAGGACCAGAAAATCATCCCGAATGCTGAATTTTTGTCACTAATAGAATAATATAAATGCATCAGAGTGGTGCTGCATGATTTGGTGAAAAAGCCATTTTTGCAGTTTTTGCGGACAATATTGCAATTGTGATTCAGATAAATAAATGTAATCCTGAGTCTACAGACTTCATTATCAACGTCAGTGTCACTGAATCAAAATACCACCAGACAACACAGGTTGTGTTTATTTTTTGGTTTGCTCCTTGGCATCCTTTTCACCTGATCTTCGTGCTGGATAGTCGTGACGACACACAGCCTAAACAGAGACTGATTGGTTATTTTATTATATCAGTAATAAGCAGATTGCACACTATGTTGTCAGGTTCACACATGCACATTTCTCTTTTAATTAAATTCCATTCTTTTGTGATTATATAATTGCACAGACTAACACTGCGATTTTGAAGCAATTAATTGTGCCGATCTACATCAGACGCAGTGTGCAAGGTTTCTGTGTGTGCAAAAATGCAAACAAAAAACAACCAGGTTCTACACTCAAGATGAAAATGAACGCATAAATTCTTCATGTTTCATGTGTAGAAAAAAAAAAAGTACTCGTTGAGGTCTGAAATTGTGGCTGGTTCAGTAGAGCTTTATTCAATGTGCAGTGGAGACAGGAGCAGCTCAGCAGGGATGTGTGGCTGTGACATTCTCTGTCTGCCACAGTGATCTTCTGGCGGGGGTTATATACACTTACATTGGAAACAAAAGGGAATAAAAGACACTGAGACAATCAAGTGTCAAGGTAGTTGGCAATGACAAAAGGATGGTAGTATCAAAAGACAAGCGCGGTAGAGGACATAGTCAACTATGGACTGGGACTATCAAGGTGTCAAACATCAGAACATCAGGAGAGAGGATTAGAATCCACAAATGTTAAATTGCTGATGCTCATGTACAGATAAAATAAAAGAATGAAAGAGCAAAGATTTGTGTTCTACACATGTCTCAAACTGTACTGTACTGTAACTTAGTGACAGCCGTTACATGAGGACACAGCTCATCTTGTTTTTGATTAAATAAACAAAGTACTGATGTACACCTGAAAAAATACCTCCCTTGTTCCTTTAAGTTAATCAGCTAAACTAAAATAGATAGCTTGTACGCTGTTGGCAGAATTTGTGTTGCATAGCAACCAGAGTAAAATAGTGCTCCTTGCATCCTTTGATCCCTCCTCTTTCTGCTATTAGTGATTCTCACAGCTGCTCAATGTGGAAAAAGCCTCCTCTGTGATTACAGCCTAATGGATGGACATATTGAACCCACAAATCTGAACACACACGCACATGATCTTTCACACAACCAACCCCCAAAGCACCCATTGCCTTGTGGCAGCAGTGAGTCAATGAGACCAATAAGACAGAGGCGTGTGTTTACAGCTGATACATGAAAGAGTGGACAAGCTTGAGGTGGCTGCTGTGGCTGGAGGACAAAACAAAGCAGACGCTGTTTATGTTAGGTGTTTTTGTTTACCTCTTATCTATATATGACACACAGTTAGCTGTGTACCAGCAGCCATGCCCCAGGCCAAGCCGTTTCTACGTTACATAAACCACTATTACGCTGACAGTGAAAACACGGGTAAAGCACAGAGCATCAGTTAAATTCAAGTTCACAGGCTGTCATGACACTTTGACTTCTTCGAGTGTGAATGTGCAATCTCACTTACAGAAAAAAGGTGTCGACCTTATTAAAAAAGTAATTACTTTTTTGCATGGAATAATATTTCTGAGCACTTCCATACAAAAATGTAAATAATACTCACAGGGTCAGCCATTTAGGCAGTTCACTGACCTTGTGGTTAATTCATGACAGTTTATAAAAAAAATCAATTCCCTGTCTGAGTAAAGGCAAAGGCACCTAATGTCAGGACAATGGTTAACAGTGAGATCAGCCTGCCTGAGGGATGCATTACAGTATAAACAGTATATAAATATCAGTATGTAATACTTGGAGGGGTTCAGTGCACAACATGCACACTTTCAGCTCAGCAGCTGAACATCGTGTCAGCAACAGGACAGATCAGATCTCAGATCAGATGCATGCAAACAAAAAACACATGTTAAATCTATGACCAGTACCTCTTTGGCATCATGTTTAAGTGTCAGTGTAAATATCTCCAAACATCTGAGAGGCCCGGTGAGAGCGTAACAGGCTATGCAATCAGGGTCTCAACTTACTGCCAACAGAACTGGCTTCCTCTCTTGTGAGGACTACATCCTGTTAGCTCGATGGCCATGACTCTCGTATGGTAAATGCAGATGCTCAGCAAACCTCAATAAGGTTCCTCCTCAGGATTGAGCCTTTCTAGAACGCATTTTGCTTTTGCACAAACTCAGATTTAACTTTTTTATATCAGGTGTTCATTGCAAACAAAGCTATTTATACCCCTGTGCTGTCTAGGCCTACTGTGATATTGAATCCGAATGTTAAACCTTCTGTCAGAAAGGCTTTCTAACACATACTTAATATTGTGAAAGGATCTATTTTAACCCTACAGCGCTGCTTTACTGATGGGACATTCATAAACTAATTCTAGATGAGATAAAAACTAAATTCATCTTTTTCTCTACAGTTAGAAATATTGATTATGATAATCACATCTACCAAAAATGGTACAAACATGGAAAGTATCTTATAATTTGGGTCAATAAGTAGGTAACCTTTATAAATAAAAGTGTGTGAACTGGAGAGCAAAGGAAGAAAGAAAACTGGTTTGTTTCACGGGAATAAAAGAGCTTTTCTTCTGCATTGCAGAAGGACGCTTATTGTGGCAAAAGTCCTATTACTTTTAGATGATGGTGACATTTTACACATGCATGCTTCAGCTGTAAGTCTTAAGCCTATATACAGTATAGTCATTATGAGCTGTATGCTGGGGTTGGGTGGCCCTTCCTTCTCTGTAGCACATGATAGGTAATGGGTTTCATGTTTTTATATAATTAAATATACCCCTGATATTATTTTGCTGCTGTCTTTCAACGCTGGCGGTGGCAGTCTTCAGTCTTCTTCTTGCTATCTGTACAAAAGGCTCAAAAGGCTGAGGATTAGTGAAGATTTTGATGAATCCTTGCAGATTATATTCGTTATTTCATGTCTCCTTAACTTATTTCATGATGAGTTGTTTGATGATTGTGTTGAAAGTTGAGAAGTCCAGTTTCAGTGACTGTGAACTTGGAATTATTTGATCTTAAGATTTTCATTTTTCATTCATTGTTTTTATCTTGGGCATTCAATTTTTCTTTCTTTTTTGTGTTTTTTAAATCATATTTGACTTTCAAGCTGTTGTGGTTTTAGTTGATTTGTTTGCTCTGTGTTTTAATTGTGGCAAATATTTGTAAGGTTTTATCCCCATTGTTTATTTTATTGTGGTCAGAATCATTTGCTCGACTCGACTGTAAATTCGACGCAAGATATTCTGCATTCAAAACAAAAGGCTGAATGAATGAATGACTGTCTCCTTTACAGTAGAAGTCATGGGTGTAAAAGACACATCAACAACACTAATCCAGTATTACATCAAAGAGAGTCAGTGATGAAGTGCGGTTCTCTGGCTCCTGGATCTGAGATAACTATTTTAAAGGAAGGGGTGAAACAATGTTACAGAAGTCCATGCGGAACAGATACTCCTCTCCTCATCCTCTCCTTCATTTTGTATTTAGAACATTTCTCTTGAAAATAATAATAATACAAAAGGATTGTAATGACAGGATGAGCAGGAAAGCGTCCTACTTAAGTCACTAAAGAATGGATTGAAGGAACGGACATTTCCATAACGTGATGGAATTTTCCCCAAGCGTGTTTTTGTGCCCACAAATCCTGTGCAATCCTTCAGATAACGGGAAACAAGGAAAAAAGATTTGCACATTACACAACTGACTGGCATGGGAAAATCACAGATTCCACAAACACACACACACACACATGACAGAGAAGTATCAGACTGCCTGTAAGCGACAGATTTAACTCAGCAGGACTGATTACCTGACAAAATTATAACTTCTTAGGGAATAGTGCATGGCATGTAATCAAATGCACAATTAACACTGCAGCATATGGCTCGGCTGGCAGTCAAGTACAAGATGTTGTGAGTATGTAAATATGACAGCATCACATTAGGAATGGAAAAAAAAAAAAAAAAAAACACTGGTAAATTAAAATCCAAGGCTGTCCCATTTATGATGATCTTTACTCCTAAATCTTAAATAAACCAAAATGTATTCAACCTGAAGCTTCAGGCTCATAACCCGATACACATCGATGCATCGGCATAAAGGTTTGCCAGTGCGGTTGCACAAATTAAAAAACTGTGCCCCAGAAAATAATTTGAGATTAAATCGAGATGCATCGGTTGGAACGTCGTTGTGCTGTCTTTATTCATTAGAAGTGCACCAATAATTTGTGACCAGTAACTTTACATTCCTTTACATTCACATACATTCCTCTGTAAAATGTTCTCTCAAGCCTTTTTCTCTCCTATAAACAAATGAAAGCGGTTTGTATAAGGTTATTTTATTTTTTCCGATAATATAAAAATAGCCCCAGTGCTTTCTTGCTCACTGTTAAATATGTGAGGTGTTATAAAATAAAAGCTGAAAGGCACAGCAGCATATTCTTTCGCGTCATATTGCATTGTATTGTTTTGAATTAAATCGCGCTGAATCGTATAGCATATGCGTATTTTAATGTATCGGGTTGTCACTGTATCGAGATGCGTATCGCGTGATGCACATCCCCAGTGTTTAGTCTTCTTGTCAGTGTCATTCTTAAATAAACCTCATTATTCGGAAACCAAACACTTTAGGTCATTAGGTACAATTCGAGGCAGAGTGATCTGGAAATGTACTGCCCTCCCCGCACTAGTACAGATATTTTCTCTAAATGGATTTTTTCGCTATCCATTGTTGAAACAAATTAATCCCATACGACCTTTGTTCTCCATAAACGCAAGAAGTAGTGCTAAAAAGACTACAAGCACTTGTTTCTGGAGGACTTTGAACGGCGGACACTGTGGATCAGATCATGCTGGACGCAACAGACACAGAGGCTTTAGTCTGTCATGAAGTTGAGCTGCAATGACAAGTTATAAACTTAAGCTAACAGTGTTGGTTCATGTTTTTTGCCGCAACACTGGTACATATGTCCGTCTCCAAAATGTGTCCGTGCTGATGGATCTACTGCAGGAAATACACTGACTTAAAACTGGAGTGACTTGAAATTGGAGTGTGACGCCATCGTTACCTGTGCATGAAAGGCCCAAACAGAGAAAAATATCTGCAGAATCTCCACAAGAGTGTGGACGGGGCATTTGACATCCGGTCTGATTTTCAGAGAAATCATGCAAATCATGTGAACAAATAAAATGAAGCGCTGTCCAAACTTTCTTATGCCACTACTATTCATTTTAAATGGCCTGAAACACGTCCTCACACCTTTAACGACAGAATAGATTGATTTCCATTCACTAGCAAAATGACAAAATTCCACTGATAGCATTAAAAAAATACTACATAGTGGCTGAAGTTTGGTGAGGTTTAGTTTAATATTGCGTCTCAATCGTGCAAATGAAGAAATCCATCACTGCATACAAGCATGTTTCAAAACTGAGAAGAAATATTGCAATTCAAATCGTGGATTATGATCGTGATTTGCCCACCCCTAATATGGATTTATTCTAATAGTAAGAAAATGAAGAGAAGGAGATAAAATCAGCAGAGGACACAGCATATTTGAAGAAAGTGAGTCCGAAATCCATCCATTCAGTCAACGTCATGTGACGTAGTCCCTCAGCCGGCTTCTTCAGTCAGTAAATTAAAGTTTGGCCCAGTGCGCTCCCAGGGACAACAGCAGCTCCACTGTTCGAAGACCTATTAGTTAACGCTATTTAACAATAGCTTCTAGATTTCTGGTGAATAAATTGCTTTCCATTCAGACGATCTTTCTGATTGCAAAATTTGTGGCCATGAATGTGTGTTATAATGGTAGTAAGACAGACGGAGAGAGGAAAAACAGAGATTTTATATTCAGCTGTGTAAAAACTTTTTCAATAGATATTTCTGGTTCAGTAATGGCGACAATCAAACTCTATGTGCCTTGCAGTCTCCTATTGTGTCTAATCTTGACAGAGGAAATTGGAGTTATGAACAACAGTGGTAAATTCAGCAGGCAGGGGTGGAGGACTGTGGCCGTGTTCCAGAGCTTATTCCCCGCCGGGCACGGTATGGTGTTATTTTGGAAGCAGCAGCCGGGTACTTAGTTCCAGAAGCCAACATTAGGCTCAGACCTGTTGCAAAACACCCCCATGGGTGCAGAGGCAGAGGTCACCTAAGTGTAGCTGGAGTCCTCTGACACACATGGCTAGTCCCTCTATCTCGTTCTGTCCCTCTCTGTATCTTCCCATCTCGCTCACTATTGTGGTTCAGCGAGGTCTACTCGCTTCTGACTCATCCTGTGTCCTCACAGCATGTCCTGTGCCACCGGACACACGGTACGACGCAGCAGGGATCAGATAGCTGTCCTACTGCATCAACACAGCGCACGGGCACAGGGAACAGAGCAAGAGTCGGGCACCGTAGGTTCAAAGAGTGCTGCTAGCACAAGAGTACACTTTGTTTTTCCAATTGAGTCACATCTTATGCAAATAAAACTGCATTCAGCACTCTGCACATCTCCATCCAAGCATAACAATGAGGGCCGGATGAAAATTCAAAAGGAAAAGATGAATTCTTGACATACGCATACAAAGTTACATTCATATTTAGTAGCTCACAGTCAGTATTTTTTTCAATGTACTGGAGACTTGTATTCAGATTTTAGAACAATAGAAGCAGCAAGATGAGGCACTGTTTCCTGGGGAAAAAAATCCTCACTATTACCAAAGAAATACCTCAGTACCTTGTTCTAGCAGTCAAAAAGCAGTGTCGTATTCCATGTTGCATTATTTCAAGAAATTAACTTTATGTGATTTCTCCACAACATGTATCTAATTAAAAGATTTTTCAGACTTAGGAGAAAGTCAGGGGATTTGTGCATGACAAATGTCTACAATCTAGTATTGTGGCTGCTGATATAATTCAGTCTGGATCAAAGTTATGGTCCATCACAATGACACTGCATCCCTAGAGCCAAGTCACAAGCCAAGTGTGGCTGAAAATGAGGAATTTTAAGGCACTTACTGAGCAAAAATGAGAAACCTTTTCTACCTGCAGCGTCTTCATTTCTTGCTTTTCCCTGGTTCACATCTTTTTAATTGGGTTTTGGACAGATGGTCACATTCGAATGAGCGTGTTTTTAAATATTTTTCTATTATTTTATAGATTAGTTCATTTAATTGACGAATAAAAACAGCCGCGCCACTGATAAGCGTTCATTCGTTGTAACCGTAGAAGGATACAATTTTGATTTGTGTTGGGTATGAATTTTTCATTTCCAGCTTTGTGATAGGGACAACCTTTTTTCACAAATTCTGACAAGGCTGCCGAAAAACAAGAAAACGCACAACCCGGCCTGAATTCAAAAATCAAATTATGCTGATAAATGTCATCTTGGTTTCACATCATCGCCTCACTCACAGAATTCACGATCTGGTGGATACTTTTGTTAAATTTGCACTTAATTAAACAGCATGGCAGGTTTCTTCAGTTTTCTGTGTCATTTCTCTTTATTTTATTTTATTTTTTCCTTCAGCAGAACTGTTATGTTTGATATTGAGTCAGTCACAAAATGCTGTTTTGGGCTGTGTGTGCTGTGTATACCCCAGACTTAAATGAATATTCAAAACCGTGAAAAGTATTTTGACATAAACTGAATGCGTGAGCCAGGCATAAGCTGTAATAAGATCAAAGTAATGCTAAGTGGATCTTCAAGCATTATTTCCACATTTCATCCAACAATGTGTCTGCTGAAGCAGAAAATTATTCCGCTGCTTTAAAGCAATATAAGTCACTCTAGAATAAACAGTGTTCACTCGGGTCCTCGTACTCATACAATTAAGCTCCGAAGACTGACTAAGCAGATAAGAACGATCAAGAAATGGAGGCTGAGTAAAATGACTAATGACTAAACCAGCAAACCAATAATCTCTGTATGTGGAGTTAAACATTGCTGTTCAACAATTCAGAAGCAAGTGAAGTAAAAGACATTTCAAATGCTCTTCCATCATCTACCCCTTCAATATAAAACTGGATTTTACCACCAAAGAGCAAAACGCAGACTTGATTGCTCCCTGCAGCCTTTTTTAACATTTCTGTCCAGTCTGCTCTGCCTGTATAACCCCTATGCATAGCCCTGTTTGAAGATACAATGCTATTTTATTTTACACTTGTACTATTGTGTGTATCATTGCAGTACTGAGTACTGACACGCCAAATTTCTGGTGACCGGAGGCCGTAGGGACGTTTTCATTTAAAATTACCTCCCAAAAAGGCCACTGAATCCCTTATTGGCTTAGTGATATGAAGATTTACATAGAGATAGTACAAATACATCCTAGGGCGGGAATCACAAAGTAACTCACAATACTTTGGCCACGATCATCTCACGTTACACTGATTGTGCGATATCTGTTACATTTCACGACACGTCACAACGTCTGTGTCACTGAACGAGAAAAAAAAACAACCTGAAAAGGCAAAAAGACGGACTTAAATAAACACGTTAGCCTTGCAATGTTGATGCGAACAGCTCTCTGTAAAATACCATTATTGCCATTTGAAATGAATGGCAACTGAGTAGGAAAGTTTAGACAGCACTGTTATTTAATGACATGATCTGTACAATCCCTGTGAAAAGGAGATCAAATGCCAAATTAAGATCGATCACAACCTAAGATCCTGTAATTGGTATTACAGGAAGTGTACCGTTTCATACCGTCGGCGAAGCGTACAGTACACCATCTCCGTTGTAGAGGATCTTTGGTTATAGTTCTACCCCGAAAACAGACCAAAATAATGTCTCAGTTCATGCAGTGTGGGACAAAAATGAGCCCATCTTAAGCACCAAGTGAAAATGACAGGTTCTATGCTAAATTTTCTATTCATAGTTTACAGATCACTCCCTGATTAATGGAGTCGACAGGGAAAACTGAAGTCTCTGGCACCTTAATAATCACCTTATCTTATCACCTCATCATTATCTTATAATACGAGTTGTAAGAATGTATGATGCCACGATCGCCTAATGATAACGTGATCATGTCAAAAGGATGTGTCGTGTTATCTGATCCCAGCGATACAGTGCTTAGAACTCCAGAGCACACACTTGCTCGCATTATCTTATTTCTTTGTCCTTGTTTAGGGCAGAAGAAAGCGCAACTCATCTTAAATAGTACTTTTTCATTTTAAACCCCTTTTATTTTTCAGCCGGAGAAGGGAAACTACTGCTTTTTCTTTGCACACTTTTGTACAAAGAGTTTCCAAAACAACCTTCCTCCTTAAGGAACCTCATAGTGTTTTAGAGTAAAATTTCCCTGACCTACATTTTTAAAGTTCTATATAACGTGACTAGTGTTTCTCTTTTTTGAAGACTGACAGATTTGTGATGTCACCCCTTTTATTCAGCGAGCTGCACAGTGCACTCCAGCAGTTACTGTACAGAGTCTAAAATAGGTCAGTTGCAAATTGTGAGATGCGCTGTAAAAAGAAATAAGATTTCTAATAAAGGGAGATACCGGCAGAGTGAATGGGAATGAGGCGGCCGTCTGCATTAATGCTGACCAGGGGCGCTGGCTCATGAATCTGCCGCAATTAAATCAGCTGCGGGTCGTCGATAAGTATCTTGATTGTTCTCTGTTGGGAGCAGAAAGTTTTGTTGTTGTCAGAGGTTAGAGTTGCCTGCGCTGTCATGTTCATGGCCAGATTGTGGTACAGCAGAGCTTTCTAGGAAAACAAGCCACCCTTACCAGTCATAGTACCACTTAAATAATGAGTCCCAGTGCTGCTGCTGTTGGTGGATTCACTGTTCTGCATTATAATAAGTGTAGGGTAAAAAAAAAACAAAACAACTTGGAGCCAGTGTGCTGCACATCATTAGCTTCCCTTTAGGACAGCAAAGTAGGTGCCAGAGACTCTAAAGGGCAACATTTTGGGAAATGGGCCAGTATACACAGGGCTCCAAGACAACTGTGCTCCACCACCTAAAAGTCCACCAATACCTTTGAAAGACTGCAAGTTGGTGCCAAATGCATTATTTACTCTGGAGCAAGGCAGGGTTCCCGTTCCATTTGCTTCAGCAGAAGTAGCTTTGCATGCATTCATAAATAATAAACGTGCAGTACAAGCGTAAAGAGGAGCCCAGTCACACAGCATGACAGAGAACAAAGCTGCTTAATCTGGGCATGGTAAGACACTGTCCATGCAAGTGAGTCACCCATGAAGAACTAAACGCCAGATGACAAAATGCAGACAGAAAACAACAAGGGGCACAAAAGAAAAACAAAATTTGCATCTCTGGCGGCATTTGGGCACAACGCCACTGCGCTAAACTGATCTAATCACCGTCTGGCAGGAGAAAGAAGACAGAGAAAGGGTACAGCTGAAATGGGTATTTCATGTACTATAGCATACAATGAGAGGCTTTCACTGACACTTATGACAACTGAGCTCAAATACACTGAAACATGGTCTATTGCATGTTTTCATGCATCTGCCACTTATCTAATTCTTCTTATAAGCTGCCGTTGAGAATTCCGCACAGACCGTCGTGACTGGTGCCATAAAAAAAAAAGAAAAAGAAAAGAAAAGAAACAAACCTTTCGAATGGGATTAGACATCAACCCCCGACCCTCACCAATCTAGGGAGGATTTGCAGAATGTTTGGATTCATTTTTCATAAGAGAGTAGTTAATAAAAGTTGTTACAGCCGATAGCCCTGGCGGAGCAGCAGCCGTAATTGGATGTCTAAGTGAGTCCTCTGACATGTTTGGACAAGCTAATTCTCAGAGCAATTTAGAACTTTAGTTTTACTCTTTGCAGAGCTCCAGCCCTGTGTTCTCCTGACACAAGAGTACATAAACAATATTCTACACTGCTTTGGACATTTTCAGATTTTGGAACTGTACAATGGATAATTATACTAATGTACAGTAAAAGATAAAAAGAAGAAAAGAAGCCAAAGCTGACAGAATGAATTACAAAGAACATATTCACAAAAAAAAATCAATGTTAAAAATGTATTCTTTTGTAGTATGTGTTAGAATTGCCTGCTACAGATTATGCTCTCTGTACATTATTTTCTGTTGCTGTAATGGAATTCATTATTGGTTTGAGGAATTGTAAAAGACTTGGAAAATCTGACTTCTACCCGCCCGAGTGTGCACGTCTTTTGCCCCATTCTCTGCAGGTAAGACATCAAAAACTTTAAAAGAGCCCAACGGAGTCGATTTCCACGCAAAGATAAAGATCGTCATGTAACTGTATTATTTTATCCCTTCAAACCTTTTTCTCACCTTAAGTTCTTTTGGTGCTTAACCCAAACCAAACCAAACCGTAGCCATGACATTGTCACAGTTTAAACACTTACGTCGTACTTTTCAACGCTATCAGCAGTATTTTGTGTCAGCAAATTTCATGCGTACATTTTGTTTTGGGAGTGAGTGGAAATCGACCTCTGCTGTCATTCAGGTGTGACGACTGGTATTTTAAGAACATAAAATGGACTAGAATCAGCCGAAAGCAAAAGAAAGTGTTCCTACATAACATAAGTGCAGTAGAATTTGACATAAAGTCACACTAGTGTGTTAACAGCTGTCGGTGTCATCAGCGGGTTGGCGTGAGAATCACAGAGAAACTCACAACACAATTCGATACGATCGCGATACGCTGCCCGTGCTAACGATGGTATCACGACGCACCTATTCTGAAACACTGACGATACATCATGATGTCTGTGTAACTGAAGAACAAAAACACACCTAAAGGACAAAAGGCAGCAATCATGAACAAATAAAGGAATATTATTTACACAAATATATAGGTATACGTTACCTATATATATATATATGATATAGCCTTAAACATGCTATTACAGACTGTTAAAAGAGGGCCAAAATACTTACCAGATATGTAACATTTTAGCATAAAATTAAGTTTTTAAATGAACCAAAAGAGAGTGAGACAATAGGCAGTAATAACAGACTCTGTGTGAGGTTTTCCTCCATGGCAGAAAGATCTGCAGTGTGCACTGCAGTGTCTTGGCAGTGCCCCATGTATTCTGGGAGAAGGAATGGTGAGGCAGAAGAGAGGAGCTAAAAGAATCCCTTTTCAAACCAGAGCCAGTTTAATTTTTTGACAGGCCTGCTTAATTCCCTTTTAGAGTCCCTTCAAAAGATTTTGTTCTGTGCTGCTCCTTTGTGCATCTCCGGCGGGGAGTCTTGTGTTTGTGTTTTCCGGGCACACTTCAGCCTATTTATGCAAGCTAATTTAAAGTATAAATGAGGCCGCATTTTTGGTGAGTGCACAGACAATTGCAAGCGGGACCAGAGTTTACTGTTTATTTGTTTCACCTATAGTCAGTTGAGCGAGGAAGCTGTGCCTCCTGTGATTTTATGAGTGTGTTGCTGAATATAATTACTGAATTCAATGAAATCAATAAGGTGCATTATATAAAGTGGATTTTACTGCAACATTAATCTCATATACTTTTTATTTAATAAGAACCACCAGTATTAACATCACAAAACCACAGATTCACAGGAAGCTATTACATAAGATGGTAAAAAAAAAAAAACCTCAGACATGTACAGTACAGCAAAGACAGTTGATGTGTGGTGATGTTTAGTGGCTGCTGTGACCCTACAACGATATCCAATCATGTGCTTTTTGAAATTCATTTTAAAGACATGGATTATGATTATGACTGTGTTCACAAACAAGAAGAGATGTCCATCAAAGTCAACACCTCACGCTTCCAGTCAGCACTGAATAATTAACCAACTCCAGTGTCTTTCTCAGTCTGAGCTGTTGCATTTTAGCATTAGACACGTGACAAGTGTATTTAAAGGACATGAAATACATGCAGACTATTATTACTTTTCAGATAAATGGAAAATACTACTAGGAATGTGCAATCTTAACTGCATTGTTTCGTGATGTCAAACTAGTCACCAGAATAAAATGTTGCCTTTTTATGTTCCTGCAAACCACAGATACGCATTAATGTGAACATAATTTGACACCGAAGGATGGGCTGGAGGGAGGTCGGAGGTTTTAATGTTAGGAGAAAATTGCTATTAATAAATACGTTGAGTCATTTTTTTAGCACGTCTTTGTTCAAGAGACGTGGTTGTATTCCTTCAAAATACCAAAAGTACAAGTGGATAAAACAATATACTGATATACACATATCGAAAAATGCTGCTATGAGATGTGTTTTTGGTTGAAACGCTGAGATTATACACTAGGAAAAACGTACAATGCCGACATTTGGACTGGATTGAAGATGTATTTGCTAATGGGAATGATTTCAAGGTAATTCACCTAATGATGTTTTCGTTATTTGCCAAATTAAACCACAATTACTGTCAAATACAATCAGCACTCTAGTCATTTATAGCCTCAAAGCAACACCTTACACACTACCGTCATATTTTAGAGGTGAAAAAGAAATTCCACAGAGTAAAGGAGAATATAACCTGCTGCTCACATGCCATCCTTTACTGACAGTGAGATTCTCACTAAGCATGTCAGTGTTATCACGCCAATGGTGCAAGTGAGCAGGAAGAGCCTGAGAGGCATCCATATGGTGCGTGATTTGCATGGTGAAGTATAATGCAGCAGTGGGACATGGAAGGACAGGGTACTTCATCTAGTTTTACAGAATGAGGTCGACCGGTTTTTAAAGGCCGATACCGTGACGATAGTTTGGAGCAGGAAAAACTGATGGCTGATTAATCTATCTTTGTATTTGACATCAAAAAGTCGGTTTTAGTCGAAATGAACTTATTTGCCAATGTCAGCTGGGATGAGCTGCAGACCCCCCGCGACCCTAGGGTCAAGTGGAAAATGAATGAATGAATGAATGAATAACTCTCACTTAATTACAGATGGTATAGCTGTTGATTAGAACATCTAGTAATTAAATGAATCTGGAACTGAACATCAAATTAACAGTAAAAAACTGAGCCATTATCTTCCCTCAGAGTCAATACCTCCAGTTGAGAAACCTCACATTAGCCATCGGCCTCTACCAGAATCAGGTTCTGCCAATACCGATAGTTTGTAAAGTGTCCTGTCGCCGCAGATAAACACAGAGTGTAGACATTTTAACACCTAAAATCTATTACATTGGTTGCTGCCTTTAACTACAATCCACCGTTGTAGCCTGCTGCCTGTGAGTTAGCGCTTCGCGTAACGTGTGCATTAGCTGATCTGCTGGTCTCGTCCCGTCCTTTCTCCCGCTCCTGTTTTTCTTTACTTTGCTCTGCTCTTTTCATTCGGATGCACCACTTGAATCACTGCCGCTGTCAGTTTCCTCAGCACAGTATCTAAATACTGCGCATACCTTCTGCTCTCCTGTTCGAGAGAAACTCTCTCAGCTTATCTTACAAACCCACTCGGGGGAATTGATTAATTCATCACTGTGAGCTGTTTTTAATTACAGTGTCAAATGATCTGTTAATGGACAAAGTGAAATCTATTACATCATTCTATATATAAGTGAGTCTTCTGTGTCTAAGCCAACAATCCCTTGTCTCCAGTGGCTGAGGTCATACAGGATTACTGATATATGAAACTGAGGCATAGGCAACACTTAATTAGCTCCTGCCTGATCACTTATCAGTGTCTAAGTCTAATCCTACTGCTCGGACACCATTTGACACCACTTTACAAGGCCTCAAGCGCCAGTGAGTCCGACACATTTATGGAATTATTAAATAAGTGTTTTGTTCAAAACCGTACATTAACATGTAGAGGTGAACTCCGCAAATGAGCTCTGAATGTGAAAAGTATGCAGCCTTGACATTGTGGTGGAATAATTGGAGGTGTAGTTGCCAGCCTGCAAGGCGAGCTCAAGGCCCCCAGGTTGAAAACTGCTTTCATTGCGTTTGGCCTGAAACGATAGCACAGCACAGCACATATTATAATGGCATTCTACCTAACGTCAGGTGAATGTTGATATGTGCTGTGTTATCAGTTTCACTGAGACTCTTTGAAGGCTTTTCCACAGCTTTGTACTTTATTCCGTAAATGAAATTTTAATCTCCAGATCAAGGACGAGTGCCTCAATTATCTGTCTTTCCACAACATATGTCTAGACAATATTTTTTTTTTTTCCTCTCCCTCTCTCATTTGGTTTTTGTTTATTTCTTGCTTTTCCTTCTTGAATGAGGAAGCAGGCAGGATGGGGCAGAAATGACACTTTCAATAAGAAAGATTTATGGATGCTATCTGACCCAGAAATGTGAGCAATCCTATCTTCGCCTTGAACACTCCTCTCACAGGACTCAGAAGTTCTGTTTCATAAAATATGTCTTTGTGATCACTGGTATGTCAAGCAACCTTAAATTCATTCAGGAAACCTGCTGGTGTTGCTGACATAAATAATGCTCTTGAAATGACACAAGCACATACGTACATACATACGTACATACATACATACATACATATATACATATATACATACATACATACATACATACATACATACATAGGGCACTCGTTAGTTTGTGGTTCACAATCACCTGAAATATTGTTATATCACAGAGTGGAGTCTTGAACTCAGAAACTGTATCTTCTAAACCATCTATTCCCAAAGACTAAGTCATGATCTACAAGTGGGGTGCAGCAGATTTCATTTGTGTCACCAAATAAATTTCCATTGGAGCAAAAAAACTTTCAACAACAAACATGTTTTTCAAAGTACTGAAGGCTCATATTGTTCCGATTATTATACTTTCAACACTGAATCTAGTATTACAGGCTAGTGCACACGAGAGTCTGTTATCTCCACCTAAATGCATTTATTTGGTCTCATTTCTTAAGTGTTTAACATGTGAATATGCAGAGCCGCAACAATCTTTTCTTTATTCCTTAATCCGTTGAATCAACAATGAAAATAAAAAACTGTTTGCAGAGACGTGTGTGTTTTCTACTAAACACGTATCTCTTTGAAATGGCCGATTTACCTATTGATGATAATGTAAGGTCACGTGGGAATGGCAGTAAAAATGGTCAGGGCATTCAGGTTTTCACAATTCACACTTTTTTTTGTTCTCTAACACCATGGTCTTCGCACATGAAAACCTGTTCTGAGTGACAGTTTGGCAGCAGCATTTACTCTCCCGCCCCTCCGCTGACCTGAGAGCTGATTTCACTCAGTGGGAACTCGATGATCTCGTGTCCGCGGCTCATTAAAATATTACCTTACACCACACCGCTGTTGTGAACAGCGCCGTTCATGCTGCACAAGCCGATTTCCACTTTTTCCTATCCCCTCTATCCCTTTTAACCACACTTAACACTCTTTTCCACTTAGTGTTGCCCATATTCAACAGTGTTGCCCCCCCCCCCCGGGTCGAGCCATGCACATATGTCGGGGGAGGACGGGCGGGAAGGGAGAGAGCGTGGGATATTAAACATAAAATCAGGAGTCCACTTGGAGATCTGTGCACGGCTCTCGTTAATTCCTCGAACCGCTTGACTCCAAAAGCTTTTGGTATTGGAGCCCGTCTGTCCGGGTGGAGCTGCAGAGAAGCACCACTCCGCGCGTCCTCTTTTAATGTAAGGTGGCGGATTAAACACAGCCCTGGGACATAGATCGGGTCATGCATTAGGAAGCGCCTGATTGGCCCAATAGAAGGGCTTTAGTGAAAAACTAAGGTTTAATCAATCCGGTTTGTTTACAGGCTCCTGCAGCAGAGAACATTTTAAGGAAGCGAATGGGAAAAAGGAAAACAGAGAGGGAGCAGAGAGGAAGGTTGGGAGATATTAAATAAATGTTTACATCTTCTCTAATTGATTTATTTGTTGTTGTGTCTGCTTTTTTATTGCCTGGTTAGCTTTGTTTGAATTCATTCTGCAGTGAAAAACAATAGTTACTATAAAGTTAGTATAAATATCTAAAAATATAGCAGCTTGTATTCAAAATCTGAGCAGGCATTTGTCTGGTGGCCTGAAGGGGGTAGCGTGCAGTGCACACATGTAGGAGCAGCTGTGGCCATTAGGTTACCGGTAACAGGCAGCCCTCAGGTCAGCGCACACTTGTTTACATGCTGGGGAATAAAGTTATTCATTACCAGTCCAGTGCACAATTCCTTATATGACCGGTTGCAAAATATGCAACCCCATCACCAGAGGAAAACGTCTTCAAACCACAAATACGTATCATCTCAACGTTTTTGTACCAAAAATACCTTTTCGTATCAACACACGACACAAGTATATACTGAACAACATAAAAAAAAAACATGCATATTATTTGGATATTTAAATAATACCACATGAGCTTAAAAACAGATATGCAAAATGAACTTTCCTAACCCGAACCAAAGGCATTTTATCTCCTACGTAAACCTAAAGACCTGCAGGAGTTGGGATGTGAATTTGAGTCTTTGGTGGAGAAGTCTAGGATTTTGTAAATTCACCATCTGTCCCAACCATCTCCTGCCTCGTGAGGAAAGGCACAAATGTTGTGAAGCAGGTATAACAGCAAAAAATGGATATACAAGGTATGCAATACTGTAGACTCATAAGAAATGTATTTTTGGCTCACAAACAATATGTGGTTTGCAGAATAGTACAACGAGGATAAATCGACAACAATAGTTTTGTGTAATTCTTTAAGAATATACATTTTAAGTACATTGTGAAGTACATTTTTGTTGCAAGATTTTCTGGTTTCTTCTCTCCTGTTTTACAGAAGAGCAAATATCTTTTGAGTTGTGGACCAAAGAAGACATTTGAGGACATCTGCTTTGGAAAACACTGATTGATATTATTCCCCAGTTTTTGACATTTCAGAAACCAAATATCTAATTGGCATATTAATCAACAATGAAAATAATGCAACGGTAATTCTTTTCCTATTACCCTAGTATTGTCTGCTGCTGCACAGAGTACACCTTATATTAGTTTTTCATGGAGTGACATGTTGTGAACTCAGTGACACCACATTAGATACGCTAAGACTGAGCTGTCAACAGTTAACATGATCAATAATGTGATAAATGACACTTCAGTGATTCACAAATTAGTTACTGTGGGGAGCACTGTAAAAAGAAAATCACACAGCCAGGAAGCACAAAAGTTATGTGTAAAGTTGAGTAATGTGACAGAATGTGCTGCTGGTTTCAGAGCGAAGTGATGACAGCTGATCTGAGCTGATGGAAAGTCAATTGAAGGCTCATTCCCATCTGTGTTTTTTTAATCACCTAAATGATTGACATTTTTCTGAGAGCATGATTTGAAGCGAGGGGGAAGATGACAAACATCATAGCCTTGTCAGTGAATTTTAATGAGACGTTTCATGGAATGAAAATAGATCTCAGCTTTATACTGAAGGCCGTTCACATTGTCCTTCTTGACCACAGCACGTTCTCCACTTCCTCGTGAAATTCACAGCGTCATAGATACGCAATGAGTCGCGCAGTACAAGCCAAAACGGTTACCTCACTCCCAAAATCCACAACAAGCTGATGTTATATATTCGTACCGTCATTAATTAAAGAAATACTAAAGCACTGCCTTTCTTTTTGGTTTCTCTTTGATCAGTCATCCATTGTGTGACTAAAATAGTCCTGGCAGTTTCACCAGTTTTTCATCCAGGATTTATTTAGCCTGTGACTGTGCATGTTAATACTTTATTACAGCCTGTATGCTAAGTGGATTGTATAAGCTTGCTTAGCATAATCTCAGAGGTGTAAGCATATGCACCAAAGCACACTAAAAACCACACACACACACACACATGCGTACACAGAGGTAGAATTGCTCGCGGTTGTCTTACTGCTAACAGATGCTAAAGCTTAAGTTGATCCAGGAGCTTACTTACCAATTAGATTGTGTATTTTTTTTTTTTTCCCCACGTTTAGAGAGATGTACCCTAAAATGTGTGTTTTTAAAAGGACCTTTTAGTCGTCACGTGAGCAGTAATAATGTGAAGGAGGTGCATTTCCTTGCCCCACGAGGCCTCTGTTTGCAGAATAATCTGGAGAATAGTTCGATATGTTGCTGACTACTGACTTCAAAGCACTTTTTTTTTTTCCCCCCTTAACTCTCCTCATTTCCTCGCCTCTCCCTTCTCACCTACCTTGTTGTATTCCCTCCCTCCCTCATTGTCTCCCTGTCTGTCCTTTCCCCTCCTTCCTCCTGTTTTCTATCTGGCAGCTGTCTGTTCAGCTACCTGTGAGTACAGTATCATCTTTCAAACAGGGACGTGTACTGTACAGCTCAAAAAAATAAGCCTCTTTTCACCACCATTGTTTTGCAGCGAAAGGTGCAGATAAGGAAGCGAGAGGTCTGCTGTGGAATGACCTTTTTTCATTTGGAGAAAAGCACAAGCACACCAAAGCATTAGCATGGATCAAGAGAATAATCTGCCAATGTGAACTGAAAATATGCACAGAAGATTCCTTCCCGCTAAAGTATAAAACAATATGTACAAACCCAATGCAGAATTGCTTTCTTTGAGGGTAAAGCGTTCCAGGAATGCCTGGAAATCATAACTTATTTTGAATGTGCATATTTTTCTGTAGTGTTTTTTTATTATTATTATTCTGTTCTTTCATCAGATTTCCATTCTGTTCCTCTTGAATCTGATCAAAGCTTTCCCACCTCCAGTATTTCTCCTTTGTTGTCCCCTGCATTCAATTCTCATGTAAAACAACCTAAAACCACATTCCCTCAGCTAAAGTGTACCGATATACAAGATACACTTCTGCTAGAATATCATCTGAATAATGAAGTCACACTTCACATGACCTGAAACACATCTGTATGTATGAGCAAACCGGCACTCGAGGCGGGTCACCATCACAGTAATTCTGCCTAGGAAGCAACACAAACAAGAGCCAAACGAGAAAACCTCTTAAGACAGTTAACACATATGAGTGATCAAAAATAGATCTTTCACATTAAAGATCTATCCGATGTTTTTGATCCGATACTGACGTCCGTCCTGCAACCTGAGAAGTTTGTAATATTGAGTCATGTTGAGCTCTGTTATGCTGCATTTCAAAGGACAAATGAAATGTGTCACCTGACACAAAAGCACAAACACTGAACTAAATGGACAGATCCGATGGAGCGTGATGCACACACACCCAGGAGGAGAAACTGAGATTACAAATACTAAAATAGCCAGCCTATTTTTCACATCCCTTTCATCCGCTGCGTGACACATTTCATTAAATAATTTCTCATGTGGACACACTTTTTTGTTTGCCTATTTTGCAATTGTCATGTTCACACATCTGTCTTGGCCTGAGAAGAAAACTCTAGAGAAGTGTAAGTGTGTGTGTGTGTGTGATAAATTTTGATAGATTTATTATATCTGGTGGCTGTTCCAATGTAAATGTCAGCATATCTGCATAAAATAAATAAAAGCAATTTCCAGGTAGGTTATATTTTATGACAAATCACACTGGAGGAAACAACAGAGGAGAGAGCTCGACTCACATGTGCCATCAATCAGTGATAATGACATTATGCCACTACAGGTACAGAAACGTTTAAGTGCATGTGTGCTAGAATGATGAAAGCATGTTTTAGGTTTGGTTTCCACCAGCACAGTTGGCGTATCCTACACACAACACATGGGCCCGATGCCTGGGACACACTGTCTGCGTCACCTCTGGGTGGCGGCTGCCTCGCTGTTGCTCATGTGTCGTTTCCGCGTGTGCGTTCCCACCGGCTATACGTGATACTGCTGCGTGCCACTGCTACTGCCAGCCCTACTTTCCACAGTGACTTTCCCACCGATATTTTATCAATATGATTTCATTTCACCGTGAATTTAGATTCTAAGAAAAGCGAAGCGTTCAAGAAGTCCCGTGATTTTCATTCAACCCCGGAGCGACAGATAGAGGAAAAAAAAAAGGGAGTGAAAAAGAGAGAAAGAGAGATATGGTGGAATAATCTTTTCATGTCTGTGACACGTTCAGATATTCTTTAGACTTTGAAAAGGTGTAAAAGGTAAAGTAAAAGGTGTCAGTTATGTAAAATATTGCAGATAAGATGTTAATTTGACTATCAACAGGGCTTTTCTTTTTTTGCCGCAAGCTGTTTATCTCATGTGAGAATAGGCGTCTGTTCTCTTTTATAAATCAATGTCTGCTCAGATGCACCTCTCATGCACCCAGTGTGGCAGCTCCAGTCTGAGCATGGACGCAGAAATGAAAATCAACAGGTAAGGCGACCGCTATGCACGTGAGAGGTACCCAGTGTGTTGCAGGTATAAAACTGCAGGTGCCACAGTCCTGTCCATTACCACGTTTACTCCAAACCACATTTAACGTATATATATAAAAAGCTTTCCTTTAAGACGGTTATATTTAGAGGCTTCTCTAATGACACAAGTAATTCTAATTACTGTATAACTAATTATCTATGTATGAAACGTTATACACACAAACCTGGAATCCCTCGGTCACAGCTTCATGATACTGATTAATGAATGACTATGCATGAATCTACATGCACTAAATATTCCAGTTTTTGCTCTTATTCTGAAAAGGACAACATTCCTATTAGGTTTAGGTTTGCGTGGCTACTGTAAATGAATATTCCGGTAATATTCCTGTTTACGTGCAGCCGTGTAAACGCAGCCACCTTCTTGAAAAACAACTTGTTGATATCCAATACCCCTTTCACACTGGACAAAAAAAACCCCACTCACGTCTGTCTTTTGTCTTCAGTTTAAAAGGGTTCGATATGTGACAGTCAGCCTTCATTCCCAACCAGGTCCCAGGTATTGGCACCGCGTCTGATCGGGAAGGGACGGAAACACGACACCAAGGTGTACCCACGATTTCTATTATGTCTGGCGCGTAAATAGCCAGGAAGCCAGGTATTATTTATTGTTTTTTACAGTCAGGAGCGATTTGCAAAAGAGATTTTGTTCTTCGTATAAAGCAAGACGCAACGGTGACAGGACAGTGACGTGAGACAGCTTAATACGCACTCGTTTTTGGTGTAAAAACATCACAGGTCTTTGATAATGTTTAAAAGTAGGTCTGTTTCTCCCTTCGTCCTGTGGGCTTTTCCTTTTGGCCATGCGTCTCTGAACCTGTCTAACAATATGCTGTTAACGCGGAATAATAGTGGGATAACAGTGCGCATGTAAACGTATTGGATGGCTCTGCTCTTAATTGCTCTGTCTCGATTCTCAGCTCATCAGTCTTTGAGATTCAAACACAGCTGTCGGCGCAAAATGAAATATAATATTTACACACAAATACACAGCAACACCCCGTCATCACCCAAACAGTTTTCTGAGTGACAAGACAAGTAGGCGGTGTTTGGAGTGCTGCTTAAGACGGTGTGAAGCCTCCTTACGAGGCCGGTTAATGAATTGGCAAAAGCCCCCTGTATCTTCTGCCAAACAGCAGAAAGTGTCAACAATGCTGCCCTGGCATCTGTTTCGCAACCAGGAGGCCCCGTCCCTCTTTCATCCTTCGCAGTTTTTTTTCCCTCTCTTTTCTATTTATTCATCATCACTTTTTCACCATCTTGTTTTTCCTCCTGGAAGAGCAGCGTGTTTCTAATTACCCCAGGGCTATTCATTACGAATGACACCTTCCACATTGCACTGCAGAGATATTCGGAGTGCAGTAGAAAATGGGGTTTGCCTTCACACTGTGTTCTTCTGTATTGATGAAAAGGGAGATAGAGGGGAGGAAAGCTTTTATCTTTTGACAAAACGCTATGCCGGGGCATGAATATCTGCTTTTATTGTCAGACTATCTGCTGTGTGAAGAATCTTTTAAAAGGAGTTGGTCTTGCATGAGAGAGCACAGAGAGAAAGTTTGATCTGTGACTGTG
This sequence comes from Coranthus polyacanthus, assembly GCA_037367275.1. NCBI lineage: Eukaryota > Metazoa > Chordata > Actinopteri > Kurtiformes > Apogonidae > Coranthus > Coranthus polyacanthus. Next base: position 28,590,705 of record JAPQRN010000021.1, read on the forward strand.
AATCACCCAGAGGAGGCATTCACGATAGCAGTGACGTGAGAAAGATTCATTGCGCTGAAAGAAAGGAGAAAAAAAGAAAAAAGCAAAAGGATCAAACTCAGAGAAGGGGCATAACATCTATGAAATAACTGCTTTGCATCTCTATTTTTGCCGGTGCCCTGCGTGTCAGAGGACATAGCGTTTTTCCACATCTTTTAACTTTCGAATAGTACTTTGTGCAAACAGTTATAATCTTCGGGGTAATCAGACATCCAGCTGCCTTGTTTGTTTCTGGCCATGAATTAAATAAACATGTTCAATCAGCCCCCAACATTGCGCAAAATGTACCTCCTGCTAGTTAAAGCATAGCGAGTACAGCTGTCGACAAGGCTAATATTGCAATCACACAATCACTAGCATGACGTGATTGCTTTGTCCTGCCATGGAGGATTTCAGTGTTTGCTGCTTCTGTGCGAAGCAGAGCTGGATCAAAGTTCTAGCTGAAAATATTGTCAGACGGGGTTTGCTAAAATAAAACTTAATTAAAGACAAAATCGCTGCCGAATGCTTGAAATGAAAGCTTACTGGGGCATGGAAGACAACAGAGCAACTGGCAAACATCTGGTGCTCACAGCAGGTTATCAGTTAGTTCTGCTAAATACCATTTGCCCAGATGTGGTGTAAGTCAATCCAGCTCAGGCTCAACAACTGTCTCAGGCTGCTAATGATCTCCTCTAATACACACTGCTGTTACCATTTACTTAAAGTCATCAATAATGTAAGAAACTGACGAACGGATATGTACCGGACTGCGGGTTATTTTTCATTTGGAAAGAGGCAGATGGCAACTGGTTGATGAGAAAAAGTACAAAAAAATTTTTAAAAAAACCTGAAAAACACATCACATCTCAGCAGGTGGAAAACACCTAGCCACTCGGCGACGGATACACTTTTTTTTCGGGGCTGCAGTTTTGGGGGGAAACAAAGTGAAGCACAACTGCGCAGCTCAGCAAAAATGCAATGTGGGTGTATCATCAACAATATTATTATATTATTATATATGTGAATACCATCAAACCCGCACAAAGAAATACTCAAACTAGGGCTGCACCATGTAGTGAAAAAGTCACTGCAATTATTGTGGACAACAGATTACTGACCGTTATGAAATGTGTATTTTTTCACCTCAAACATACAAACTTGAACTAATTTATTTGGGGTTTTTTTTGGTTTACACAGTTCCTCTCTCTGCTCAGCGTCACTGAATTCAAAATATCACCAGACACACACACACTGGACCTTTAAATTGCAGCCTTTTACGATTATGTAGTTGCCCAGGCTGATATTGCGATTTGATTCAATTGTGTAGCTCCAATTTTACCCATTTCTATCCACTGACAGCATATCAAATATTAAAATATAATAAACATGAATTTAAAACTGACACAACGGCTAAATGTATGTGCCCGTATCTGCAGACCTTTCTTTTTCATCTGTCAGTCAGCTCATATTCTCTCTTTTGACATGTCGTAAGCGCCTCTGATGTTATCGTTCAATACAGCCGCTTTGCTGTGTTGTGTTTTGTATTGTGTTTTTGTGTTTTGCAGCCAGTCTCAGACAGAGACAGTGTGACAAATAGATAATAAGGACTTTCTGTTGCTGCCATGCTCAGTTCTCCTACCAAGGACACGTTTATGTTCTCCTAGTGTTTATTTTGTATTTCCTGTTTTATTTTGAAACTACTTACGCTCTGTTTCACGTGTACTTCCTGCCCTCCTGTGTTGATTACCGCCCACGCCCTAATGTGCTGCACCTGACCCTTCAGAGTATTTAGTCTGTGTTCTCCGCTTCGTCTTCACACCCTCAAGTCAAGCGATCCAGCCTTTTCCTCTTTGTGTAGCTTATAGTGAGTTTTGACCTTTTTTCTCGTTGTTTCTCGGTTTTTTTTTCTGGACTGTTCTCTGTGAACTGAACCCAGCTTGTATTAAAGACCACTGATGTCTCTGCCTCAGTTCAGAGTTGAGTAATTGAGTCCTTTGTTTGTGCCAGACCCAACTGCTGCTTTGCAGTTGCTCTTTGTTTTGTGATTGATTATTTAAATGTCATGGAGTCCAAGTCACTGCACAGCTGCTATAATTAACATGTACATGTGTTTATTTTGTTAGACAATGTCAGTGAAAGGTTCAGTGTGCAAGTTTTAGGGGGATTTAGGAGGCTCTAAGAGCAGGAGTTGAATATAATAATCATGATTGTATTTTCAACAGCTTAAAATCACACGAAAATGAGAATCGTGTTTTCATTGCCTTAGAAAAGCTGTTTATATCTACAGAGAGCGGGTCACCTTCACAGAGTCCGCCATGTTTCTCCAGTGGCTCAGAACGGACTTCCTCTTCTTATTTTCTCCATTTTATAACGGGCGGCATCCAGTGTTAAGGTTCATTACCATCACCTATGTCCAGTGTGGACCAGCGTTAACTCAAAAGTCCAGAACAGACAGACAAACCCTGGCTCTAATGAGGGTCTTTTGTGGAGTTTTTGCAGCCGCTGTGGGAGGAGGCTTCACCACTAGATGAAGTTAAATAAAATATTACACACTAATCCTTTAATACAGAAGTTTGAAAACACTTTTTTAATAAATGCTCAGATGGCTATTACTATAAATGTTTGTTTTTTTATTTCAGAAATGTTTATGCAATACATAATTTATGTTAACATCATGTTTAAGTTGGCTTTCCTCTCTGGATAACTGGCCAGCCACCGCTGTTTGAAGAAATTTAACAATTTAACATGTGCGCTCCTTATCTGGTGATTTAAGTGCAGAGATGTGGCATTTAGATATTTTTAGTCACAAACTATAGTTTGACATCAAAAAGCTGAAATTATGTAACAATAACAGTAAAGATCAGATTTGCTGTAGGTGTTAGTAACTCAAAATCAAAGGGCAAAAGCTTCTCTATAAATTCAACACATAATACAAACAGAAAAGACAATGTTGAAGCTCCTCCACCAACAGTGACCTCTGAGATTATAAAGCAATACAACCATATTTGACTATACACTGTGACTGTCAGCCCTGCTCCCTCAGCCTTATTATGAGATCAGTGTTGCTTTTGCTCTTTCCACCTACACATACAACCCTCAGCTGAAAAGATCCAGTTCACTTCAGAAGCGGCAACACTGTGATCTCGGTGCTCCTGTTCCTTTACAGATTGCTCTCTCTAAGACTATTTGGTAAAAGTGTTCTGCAAGCACACAGAAATATCACATGGGTATTCTTACATTTGCAAAAAAATTCTGATGCTCAGACAATGGATCAAAGCTAATCAAAATAAAGGACGTCATTAAAAGGATGTATCAACAATAACCGTTTAGTTCCATTCCAATGCTCCGATGAAACTGCTGTGCAGATGCAGCTTCGTGGTTGCAAAGTGATGGATGGTGCACACGTTGACATGGCTGTTCGTACTTCCTTTGTATCATGTAAACATAATGTCTAATCTGATTTTTATCTAGCAGACGTGTACATACTCTCAGGGGTGCTGTCAGTCACATTAATTACATAGAGAGTAAATGCAGCGAAGGAAGTAAAACTGCCGTATGCAGAGTAATTATACTTCCTACATTTTCGTTAGTTCTTGTTTTTATTTAGTCATTCAGATTGGTTTTTGTTTTCAGTTATTTTGAGTTAGTTTTAGTGCACACACGAGACCATTCTTTTGAGGAACTAGTTTAGTTAGTTTTTTATCTATTATGAGGAAAGACTTATAGAAGCTGAAAAAGGTCTGATGAAAGAATGCATGGCATGAGATGACTGGAAGAAAACCTGTTGTTTATTAAAAAGTCCCATATTGTGCAAAGCCACACTGCAAATCGAAGGAACAAACAGAAACAAATGATTGTTTTACCATCAATCCTATTCTGTTTCAGTTCGTGTTCATGTTGTAGTTTATATTTAGTTTTTATGTTTTTGAAAGTTTAAGTCTTAGTTTTCATGAACCATTATGACCCTTGGCAGAAATCAGGAAAAGAAAACATCAGAATTTGAAAATACACAGCCACCTCCTGCAGCTGTAAAAAAAAAAAAGATAAATATGAAGATGGACAACGTGACAACGTTTCATGCTGCTGAGGAAAAGTGAAGCCAAAATATCAAGGTCTGACAGAGTCTCGACAGCGAATGGTCATGACAGCTGTCAATCACCCGGTCCACCTCGCTGAAAAGACCTGTGATTGGCCAAAATCTCCTGTCATGGGCTAGATTCAAAGCCTGGAAACTGAGCCAAGAGGAAGTGTGGAAGTCTGGTTTCCTCTCAGACTGCTGAAAGGTTATTGTGGCATTTTTTGCCAAATTAAAAAAAAATGTCCACTGAAGATTTAGACCAGCGATAATGTGACGATTTCATCAATCTCACCTAAGGACAGTTTCTTTCAGGTTTATACAGTATGCTGATGTCACAGGCACAAATTTAGATTTTAGAAATGTACCCGTGCCCGTACCCTTGCAGCTCCCTGGCTGAAGCGTATCAGCCACCTCGAGCTCAAGATGAGCACCAGTGGGCATTAAACACACTCAAGCAAAGACTGGAGGGCTAAATGTGGTGCCTCTCAGTGAAGACAGGTGGGAGAAGCTGGAGGAGTGATACCCACGAGGACGCAGAGGCAAGAGGGGAGGCTGACAGAGCAAAGAGGGAGTGAAGAAGCATGGGAGGTGAGGCAGAAAATGAAGAATTAAACAGAGGCAGAACGATAGGGAGGCTAGGGACGCAGAGGAAGGCTGATATTTAGAGCTGGAAAGGGATGAAAGGATGTAAAATTCAGGAGAGACAGAGGTGGTGATTTGATGTATTTTGGAAACTACAGAGCAGACAAGACGAGGGAAAGAGATATAGATGGAGGAGAGGAAGCAGCGAGAATGGGAGAATGATGTGATGGAGGATAAGAGGACGAGAAGAAATGCATGCATGGCAAAGATCTATAGCGAGAAATAGATCCAAACCGTAGGAGCTCAATTATCCACGTTTGCCGCTGATTCTCCTCTCTGCCTGTGATTGGACGGCGTGAATATATCACCTCTCACGACAAATTAGTGTTTGTTTGGGGGGCCATCATTTCAACAAACTTTAATTCTGCATAACTATTACCTGCAAAATTTCAAGCTGTTAGTGCATCGTAAACATTTGATTAAAATTAATTGAGCAGCGGGGAGTGCTGTCAGAAAGCTCGGAACACAAGGAATCAGATGTTTGGAAAAGGTTGTTCACAAACTCTGCTCACGATCCCTCGGAGAGATGATGTCGTTACAGGCTAATAATAACAATAATTTAGTACACTTTCTCAGCTGCTTGCGTCAGCTCTGCTTGATTTTCCTTCAAGCCCCCAAAAAAACAAGGCGCTCACATGTAGACAAATACACACCCAAGTTATATTGAAAACGGCAGCGGAGATATCTCATGCATCTCAGGCTGGTACAGGCCAGATCAATAAAGCTTTTGGATATTTTAAGAAAATGACTGAGGAGGCATGCAGCCAGCCCAGAGCTGTGCGGCGGCTTCAGCGCTGTGTGTATTTAGAAAGCTATTCCTGAGGGGAAGGCAAAGAGCAGCAAAGCTCAAACAGAGCCACAGAGTCATTATTTTTAGTCCTGTTTGCTACGGGCTCGTTCAAAAACGCCCTCTCTCCTCCCCGAGAATAAAGAGCAGCAGCGTGAGAAGAAAAATGGAACAGGCCCCGAGGAAAGCGAATACAAGCGCACACATCATTAAAAAATAAGAAACAATCATAATTATAATCACTCTGTTTCATTTTTTTACAGTTGGGTGCAGTTATTGTGATGCTAGGTGCATGCTGGAGGAAAGTTCAACAGGCTCGGAGCTGTACGTGTTAGTGTGGCGTACATCTGACTAAAGCTTTTTCCACATCAGGCTACATTATACTTTTTGCTCCTTGCGCCGGTGGACTTCAGGTCATTAGAGATGAGGAAAGGTCTGACACCGTAGCATTGTGGGATTTCAGAGCCGAAAATACTCCTTCATCATCGCCGGTCTCTACTGCTTTTCTCTGCAGGTGTGTGTGCGTGTTTGAAAATGTGTGCGCCTCAGTGAATCTGAGCGGACAGTTACATGAGGATTACTCTGTGTGTGTGTGTGTTTGTGTTTGTGTGTGTATGCACACGTCTGTGTCCTTGCACATGAACACGAGTGAAGCACCAAAGACAGGAATTCATTCCGGTCTTACTAATACAGAACAAAGCAGAGCCAGAGATGACATCTATGATCTATCACACTCAACCACCTGCTTCCCAAAAAGAAGGCCATTTAAATGCCACATCTGCTACAGTGCACCACCATCCACTAACCGTAAAACATAAAAGAACACCAGAGTACAGCACTCGAAGAACAAGCTGCATATTCCCAATGCATTAATGCATACATATATACGCGTACAGTACACACGCACACAAGGGAACGCTCGCACTGAGCCCTGACAACCATTAGAAAAAGGAGAGTTTTTGGTTCGCTGTAACCCACATGGAGCCAAATGATGCATTTGTAGCTGTCATGTGTTTTAGAAATGGTCGAGGATAACTTCAGAGGTCACTGAGGCTGCATGCACTGAGAGGCAAAGCCCATTGGTCACAGAGCAAATGAAGTCCAACAAAATCTGACCAACTGTCTGTGTCTGGTTGGCTCACTGTGTGAAGTGGACTGCACTGGTGTGAACGAGAAATTAATGTGCTGTGCAGCGGCGGACCAAAAGGAAACTACACAAGGCATGTGCCAACAGAGGTTGGCTGAGCTGCAACCAAGAACCACTAAAGTCAAATATAGAAATAAACTAAATCACTCACAAACAAACCGCACTTTAAGTTTAAAAAAAAAAAAAAAAACTATTTTATTATTTATTTATTTTACAAGTTGGAAGGTTTTTTTGACATTTGTACTGCAAAGACGTATTTTAATAAAACATGGAGCTATCACTATACATTTGTATGTAGAGATATTCACTCTGGGTGCTTTCTAGTTTTGCATTTTTTAGACTGCCAAGTTGTCACTGCAGTGGCTTTAAATTTACTTTGCCTGTCTGCAATTGTGTGTGTGTGTGAATATAACTGAGTTACTCTGCTGTTTTGTCTAATTTTTTTCCCTTAAACTTAAAGAAAAAAAACACATTAAGTATTGTTAAGAATATTAGAGCCATTTATTTGTTGTTTAATAACCGTGCAATCACTTTCAGTCACGCCGCCTCACGAATTTGGCTCCAGTTAATGATATCTTCACTCTTTTCAATTCATTTGAGAAGGTAAAAAGTACATTAATCAACATTCTAGTTAAAACAACCTACACTGTAATAGATGTGTATACAATACAGGTAGAATTCTTAAATGCTACAGGTGTAGAAAGTACAAGTCTTGCTGAAGTAAGACAACATGAGTGCTGACATTGCTGGTTTTCAATAAGCCATTTCTTAAAATGATGCTTAAATGAATAATGGGACTCTCTCTCGGTCATTGTGGTATTCAGTTCAATCGCTGACAGAAGCCATCGTAATAACTAATTTCCTGTTGTGTATATTTGTAAGTGAGGATGGAAAGAGAATAATGCCACGCTGGCATCCTTAAAAAAACGTAAAAAGCCATTCAAGAGGATGTCATTGTCATATATTATACACAACAGGACAGGAAACGATGCCCTGCACTGTGATACTGGAGGAACCGTTACTGAAAGAAGATACATTTTGTCAGTCTCTTTGCTGCTGAACATAGAGATAATTTGGTTCCCTGATGTTCTCACGCAGTGTCAAAAGTCACACAGTGTTTTAAATGCAACACACACTGATTGGAGACATAGTGGCCAAATAAACACGTATGGATACATGGGTCGAAGCAGCTGGTTTCTCTTCATCTTTAGCAGAATAATATATGTCAGGAATTTTACAGTGGTAAGCTGTGCAGAAACTTGGTTTTTAGAAAGCGTCTTAAATTTCATCATAAATACATTTTCTTATCAAATAGAAATATGAGGTAATGATTGAATCTGAGGCAACGACTGTACTTTCATGGACACATCCAGACATTTGGTCATGGCACTGCATGGAGTCGTGTGGAGTAACTTCAGCTGTTTGATGACAAAAATAACCAACTGGTCTGGACTTGCAACCTTTCCAATCAACAGCTTTTATTAGTGGTTTTGCTGGACTGTATCACCGTGTGGCGAGGTCACTTTTTGACCCTGTTTGTTTAGCAAGACAGGCTGGCTCTTGCTGAAGAGCCACAGAGGAGGCTGCGTGGGCTATTTTAATGAACTCCCTCTTTCACAGTGATGAATAGGTGTATCTGAGCTCAGAGTCTGCTCCACCCCTTCAGAGGAATCAACCACCAGGGCACTCATAAGCAGAGCCTTTCGCTTCCCACACACATACACAGACATAAATGCACCTGCAATAATGAACACGAGTGAATAGATAGATACATACTGCACATGCAAGAAAAATAAAAGAAGAAACACAAAATCAGCATCTTGACCAATAGCATCCAATACCAGTATACTATTTCCAATTTTGGTTTTCAGGTACGAAACATCGCTTACGTCTGTGCACCAATCAGAATTCAGCATCAGAATGTAAAACTGATGACATCTGTTGCCACGGCGATGGCTAAGGCAATTCAATTTAACACACAGTGAGAAATAGCAATTAGATATTAAACCCTGATGAATAAATAATAACTGATGTTCTTACAATTTAAACTTCAATAACACGTCTAACTTTAGAGAAGAATGAAGAATTATTATGTGATTAAAAATAAATCACGTATACTGACTGAGGTTCACAGTTATATTAAACAAAAGTGGTTTGTCTTTTTAGTTTTACTAGACTCGGTGGTTTACAGTAAATTGAGTTTTCAACAATAACGTAGCCAATAAATCTGCTGCCATAAAGTAAATATTGAAATTATAACAACCTGCCAAACAAGTTTCAAATTAGTGCGACTTGAAATAGCGGAGAAAACTGACAGATGGTCAGACTGTCTTATGGAGAGTCGTGGATGAAAAAAAGGAAAAAAAAACTGATCTTTAATTTTTAAAAAATATTTTGTGTGTTTTTTGTCATTCTGGGAGTCACTCGAAATCGACCTATTCTGTCATTTAGTTATGAGAACATGTTGACAGTAAAACTGAAAGTAACCACGCTGTTGAAGCTGTGAATAATCACTTATTACACATGAAAACTCTGAATGTCCAAATCTAGCCGAGTATATTATGAGGCCAATAAGTCAGTCTTCACTTTCTGTGATAACTTCAGCTTTTAACTTTTAACCAAAATAAGTTTACTTATGTAAGGGTTTCTTTTCAACCTGTCTGATCATCTGACTTTTTAAAACAAACTTCTACTGCCTCGGTTCAATCCGATTCAGTTTTATTTATATTGCGCCAATCATAATACATATTATCTCAAGGCACATGATAAATTCACATCAAGGCCTTAAAAATACTATACAGAGAAGAAACTTCAAGAGCAAGGCCAGGGAGACAGCGGGGAAGGAAAACCTCCTTTACAGAAGAAAAAGCCGGAAGAACCGGGCTCCGGGTAGACGGCAATCTGCCTCGACCGGTTAGAGTTGAGTGAAAAGAAACGCATAGAGAAAGAGGATGTACATATTCTTTGGACCTTCAGTGAGCTGTTCAGACACGAGTCGTGAGCTCCTGGTTGGAGACCCCTGGTATAGGGAGTTTTTTATATATATATATATATAGAAAAGGCTGCATGTATTAACCTTTTTTCATCCACGCTAGACTTGACGAGCAGGTCATCTTCTGTTCGTACTGTAGATGCTGTAATGCACGTACACAGCCGTGCCTGGGAGTAAGGCTGAGCCAGATACATGTAGGCTATACCTCCAGTGGAGTCTTTCAATATCTACTTTTTCTTTTCTCAGAACAGATGGAAGAGGCACCCTCTATATCACATCACAGTTCATTAGCGGTGAGCCAGAACCGTTTCATTTCAGTGAAGATTTATTCTTCTCTTCACAACAGTCGGGATAATGTTCTGTCAGACTCTTACAGTTGTGTCAGAGAACATGCTATTTTGAAAAGGACGTGCTCTATCTGCAGCCCCGTCTTCTCGGGCTTCTCCTCTAGCGCTATACGAGGGAAATGCCTTCACAGCCTTCGGAGTGATGCAAATGTCCAAATCCATGTCCGACTTTGTAGTCCCGATGGAGCCCGAGGGATCTCCGGGGCAAGATATTCTGTATCTTAATACAGAATCACTGTCTGTCAAGTCTCACACCATTAATTCTATGGAGGCTCCACAAAGTGTTAACTGTCAAGCTATCAACCCGCTCTCCTCTACCCTCTGTCTCTCTCACTTCTTATAGACCTCATTTACAGATAATAGGCCATAGAGGGAGAAAAGTGCCCTTTTTAATTATCCCGAGGATTATGAGGTTTGAGTTGTTTCCAAATGTTAATACATTGATCGCAGCTGTGCATCTTTGCATAAGAAGGGAGTATATTACCCTTCCATTTGGCCTCTGATGGCTTACAGCTGATCTTTGCACACCTCATTTGACGGGAAAATAAGAGTCTGCGAGGCTCTGTGCGGTCAACATGCGATTGTAATGATGTTCCAATGCGATTAGGCACTAAATACCCAAACTCACAGTTAAATGCACAGCATGTAATTAGCGGCGATAGCGGTCTCTGAATCAAAAACGAGAACAAAAGATTTAGTTTGATGAGAATCAGAAGTAGCGTGGGATCATGGGAGAAATCGCGGTTAGAGGCGAGGTCATGTTAAAGGTTGTGTTATTTTATTCTACTGAAATAGCCATAAGTATTGTTAGTAATGGTATGATGACACTGACCTGACACTGAATGAAATGGCTGTGAAATTACAGATTTCTCTTAATTTGAACGTTGTTGGAATCATTTGATTTAATGTAAGCGTACAACTCAAAATAAATCTAACATATGACCGTCCCTTAGATATTTTTATGGGGAAATGTTACATATTATATCTTTAATAATACAAATGAAAATACTGAATCAATGAGGGATTACTAATATTGTTATTATTATATTTAGATTCTCAAGCATAACATTTTTCTGCCGTTCATTGTCTCGTGTGGTAACCAACGAAAAATCCTTAGGTTTTGGACAAATGTTCGGTCAAACCAGCATCCAACAACCAGTCATTTTATTTGAAAAGAGAAGAGAACTTGTCTTGTCTTGTCTGAGCAAACACTGTGCAAAATTATTATCTACAAAACTGACTCAATATAGGGAACCTATATGATTAAACTCCACTAGATATTGAACACTCTGACTTCAAAAATCTCACCCAACCTTAAATTTGATGGCTTTCAGAGCCTATCTTCATGCAACATGCATAGAAGAATATCAGTACTGGTTTTAGCAAATCAATAACATTCACAGTCTTCATTAATTACAGCTGCTTTGCAGGAGTATATAGGATTTCAAATCACCTACGTGTTCTATATACAGTCCCCAAACCCCCACACAAGAGACTTATTTATTTTCTTCTCCTTAATTCTGTATTTTCTTCTTGGCTCGCTTAGCTGCTACTTTGTCAGCGAAAGTGGGAGACAAAATAATTGCCTCTATATTTCCTGAATTGATTTCTTGCACAGTTCTAATACAGTGGTCAGGCTGGCACTCAGGCATCCATGACAGGCCCTGTGCTGCAGGCTTTGTATTTCAAGAAATAAAGCACTTAAGAGTCAAGACTCTTTTTTTATTTTCTACAGCTTCTTATCAAGGTCGAGCATTAGCAATCAAAACAGGAATCCCTAGGAACTAACCCATTTCAAAACACTGTCAATGTACTATAGGTGCCAGTTAACGGAATACTAAATTATATGAATAGAAAATGTGACAGTGTTTCTCAACTTCAGGATTAGGATGTTTCAAGACGTCAGAAGATGACAAACAGTGTAGTTTTCATAGTATTTTTGAAGTTAGTCTATAATATGTAAGATTTTCTGTAAAACAATGAATTGCATTTCTTCAGTCGAATCACACTCGTCTTGGGTGGCGCTGAACGCAGGATGCGGCAACAATGCACAAGCAAGGTATAAAAACGACAAAATCAAAGCAAAAGAAAACGCCACATAAATAATATGTAAATAATAATGTTTTTGTTTTTTTGTTTTATAATAATTTTTGTCAAAACTTGCCAATTTCGGCGTGTTTCTCAATTTCAAAACGATTGCACACAGAAAGTGGAAGGAAAGGCGACGGCAATAGCAAGATGATTCCTGCAGAGCACATCCCATGAGCCAGACTAGTTTTTCTGTGTTCTGGACATTTCTGGACCTACATGTATATTACCTCAATGAAACAAATAAGCAATGCAGTCCGTGTAGGAGTAAAAATACAGTTGCTTAATATGAAAGTAGTCTATCAAACAGTGTTGTACAGGGTCCAGTCAAATGATGACTGCTGATGATCTACTAAAAGTTTATTTGGGGCATTTTTACCTTTATTAGACAGACAAACTGAACAGAAGAGACAGGAAACACGGAAGAGAGATGGGAATGACATGCAACAATGGTCCTCCGGCTGGGTCTCAAACTGGGAACGTTATTAGGCTACTGGCGTGATATGGCATGCATTTTTTTTTTTTTGCAAATAAAATTATGAAAATAATGAGGATCAAGGTTAATAACTATTGTTTTGCCCAAAGCGAACTGTCTGCTACTCTCTTTAATGTGCAGAAAATACCGAAAATCTTTCTCGTGTGATTCTGCAGCTCTAATTACTTACGAAAAATGAGTGAACTTTTCACCCCGCTCTGCTCTTCACGTTGGGTTCCCTGTGGTGAATGTTCAGTACAATGACCTCATGAACTTTCTAGTCTGGTACAAACTGCTCTTTAAATTAGGTAACAGCAATGAAGGTAACCACCTCCCACATACTGCACCGGATGAGGGAAAGTATGGGGCCCGGAAGAAAAGAAATGCATGTTGTCCACTTGCACCAGCCTTGAGTCCTGCAGTTTGCCTCCCTTCAGCGTGTTCCTTTAGAGTCTAACCCCGAGTCTAACACTGACTCTGCTCTTATTGCGACAGTGAGGTGAAGACACCCTTTGAACCCTTTTTAGCACGACTTCATGACATCACACTTTCTCCAAATACCCTTACACCCTCCGTGTGAGACAGGCGAGAGACGACACGCTGGAATCGGCGGGGAAAGCGAGCAGAGAGTGAGAGTGCATTAGACCTCTGGTGTCAACTGGAGCATCAATTAATGAGCAGCCTGGGAATGTGTGCATCCAGACACACTCTGCAGCGGGGTGCCACAGGAGGCCAGGCCAGGGCCACAGACAGCTGGGGGACATGAATAATTAAGGTCCCTGTTTTAAATGTTTAAATGAATTAGGGCCAGGGGAAGAGGTGTTAAGAGATGTACAAGAAAACAGAAAGGCAATGGCAGCAAAAAATAGCTTCATCATGTTTCTAATCAAGAAGCAGAAAGGTGCTCTGTGTCAGTGGGAAAATCTGCAATGTCACATCATTAGTGGGATCAAAAAAGTGCATGCTAAGCCCTGCATTACACGACAGCAATAAGGTTTCTAGTAAGAGCTTTGCTTTGGTCAACCAGGAGCCTACGCTACGAAGCAAGTTTAGCATATACCCGGGGGTGTTTTTGTTAATGTTGTTAACAAGGCAAAGCGGTATCACAACAGTGGTTATCAACTCATTTTGTCAACCCAGCTCTTCTGACTCTAATTATGAGCATCTTAGCTGAAAAGGGGTGATGTTGGCACCAGATGACCAAACACGCACAGGTCCAGAGCCGCATGTTTCTCAGAAACAAACTATAATCATAAAGAAATAGGGTTTTCAAAATTAAATACGGGCTAAAAGCAACACAGCGGCTGCAGCCAATGAGGAAAGATGGCATTAAAATCCAGAGTGTGTGAATGCATAACTTACCAAGCTTATCAATATCACTGCCCCATCATTAGGCCTCAATTGGGTGTTAGATTATTTTATACAATTTCGCCTTATCTTTCAACTCCAACCATGTGCTAAATGGTCTGGGAGGAGGATCTAACTCCAAAAATGAAATGAAATAGTAATAATTCCTAATTATGTATAACTATGTATAATCATGAGTATAATCATGCAAAAATAAGAACCACTCTATTTTAATTAACTTAGAATGAGATGTTTTTAATCTACATGTGGAGCGGGGCGCCTCCACAGATTCCACCATGTTTCTACAGCAGCTCAGAGCAGACTTCCTTTTCTCATTTTTTTATGTTTTATTTTGTTTGAATGTGGACCTGAGTTATTATCCCCTTGACTAAAAAGCCCAGAACCGACAAAACAAACATGAACGAGGCGTTTCTGTGGCCATCGTAGGGGAAGGTGGTGGGTTTTCAACATGCAGTGCAACATATGCAATCTGCAAAACCGCCGCTAGATGTCACTGAATCCCATACACTTTAACCAGTCTCTTTAGGATTATACGGCCATACGAAGTAAAACCTAAAAACAAGACAAATCCACAATCTCTTATCTTCCTAAGAGAACTTCACAGTATCTGTGCCCCTTTTCTGGTAATGGTGATGCTATTGTTCAAGAGCACTGATTGATAAGTAGGTGGTGCTTTTATACATTTAGATAAGCTATCTTGAACATTACCCTGTCCTTGAATTACTCCTCATTTTTATTGCAAATGTATCAGTTCCAAATATCAGCCTCCGTGATGACTCATACTCAGTATTGAAAAAGAACATAAGAGTCTCTCCCTCGTGCCATTTATTCCAGTTCAATGTTAATATACTGTCCCACGTTCGTGTGGGACAGTATGTGACATTAACAGCTGATATTTGTAGCAGCCAGTCGACAGCAGGACACACTATGTAAACAAAGCCCTACTGATTGGCAGCCGTTCCACTCTGCAGAAAAGCCAGCAAAGATGGCTCAAATTGGATGCAAAAACAGCACACTTAGATTTCAATTTTTCCTCACAGATGGGAGCGTCATTGCTTGTGATTTGTCTCCAGTACCTGAAAGTGAAGAGTAAACAATGATCAAACTGATGCAGTCCCAGAGAGATTATACACATGCTCAGTGCTCTGGGCTCAAACTGGTTCTGAGGCACAACCGACAGACGGCCAAAAGTACAAGATGAAGGTGGTATCAGACCGATTCAGTGTGGGCGGCTTCCTCTGAACTGCTAGTACACCACTGCTTCTCCTCGCTCTTTCATTTTCTCCTTCTCACCCTCTCTCACGCCGAAGTCCAAAGCCCAAGAGAAATTAGTCACCCCGCCTGCTGCGGTGAGGGAGTGTGTGAGTGTGTGTGAGTGTCTGAAAGAAAGCAAGAATGCAAGGAGGATGGAAGAAAACAGGGAGTTGAGAACAAAATTGTTTTTCCATCTCAAGCCTTGTAATTCCACCTTATATGTGAAAATTGATGCTGGTCTGAAAATCTCTCATGGTCTGAAAAGAGGAAATCAGTCTAAGCATCAGGAATCTGCGGCAGGAACAGGAATAGCCTCCTTGTACTGCACGCAAAGGGCTAGACCTAAAATGATATTTTGGTATTTTTAGGTTGAATGGCAACGCATGACATATGTTTCGGTATTTTCTACAGGGTGGACTAAATGTTCAGCTGAGTCAAAGAGATGTCACAGACACTTTTATTAAAACACTGTGATCAAAGTAAAGACATAGTATCCAGCTGCAAGTAAAATAATAAGTAAAAGCAGATTATGAAACATGACATAAAACAATTATTGATATAAACTGGTGCTGCATGATTTGGTGTCACATTGCGATTAGTGCGGACGATAGTATGATTTGAGTTGAAATGCACACATTACTGATCATCATGAAATGCATAGTTTTACCAACTCAAACATGAACAACTTCAACTAGCACAAAAAACACAAAAACCTTTCAAAAAAGGAGCGACTTTCGTTCTGTATGTTTTACATAGTACTTTCTGTTCAGTATCACTGAATCCATAACATCACCAGACACACACTGGACCTTTAAATTGCAGCATTTTGCGATCATATAATGGCACAGGCTGACATTGTGATTACGATTTGATTAGTTGTGCAGCACTAGTACAATATAAACGAAACGGTCTCATCTTATATCTGATTTGAAAATATATTGATATTAGAGGTTTGAATCTGGACCCATGATGCAGTCGATTACGATTCACCTGTGAACAATGAAAATGCACAATTCTCGAATTTCATTGTATTCCATCCTCAATTTTCTATATCACGTTTCTATTTTTTCATCATGTAACACAAGCAGACGGGTAAATGTGAACTCCCTTTCATTTAGAAAATGCTGTCAAATTAACTACAACAGTTTTTTCAATAGTATATGTATGAAACATCTCAGTATGTGAACATTACAAAAACAAAACATAAATCCTTCAGCTGTGCATTGCTCTGAATATTCCCTTATGATTAAATTCAGTTACAATCGCAATGTATCTTTGAATCTGAATATCACACAGCCCAATCATATATAGCGTGGTGACAGAAGCAAAGACTGAAATTACGAAAATCTGCCCTAAGCTGGAGAAATTGTCACACAGATTCATATTCAAACGTTCCCGGTTTGAACTGAGATAAAACTATAAGTCATAGAAATTACAAGCACGGAACCGTAAACTACGTGTCATGTCATACATCGCATTGAAACATGGCTGATAAGACAAAGGAATAATTTAAATCTGAAATTAAAAACACTGAATTGTTCTGTATGTATTTTTAGTGCGAGTACATAACCGATTGACTGACAGAGGAAGCGTGTTTGAACAGATGAAAGAGAAGCATGAACTGCAGCTACCCTTGAGCTAATTCTATCACAGAGAAGAGATAACACACGATTCCTGTTTCTCATTCCCATCTTGTACATTAGATCAAGGCTCAGACACTGGCTTCTGCGCAACACATTTAATGACACGAGTACATTTCTTTTCAAAATAGGCATCTTGCTTTGAAGACAGCTCTTTCTATTGTTGAAGAAACCTGCCCAGCATTCACATTAGGTCACAGAATCCAACCCACCTCTCATTGTTTACATGATGAGGGGCAGCAGGGCACAAGAGCGGACTGCCAAAATCATGTCAGCAAACCCGAGGAGGAAGGTAACAAGCGTATAAAATAACAGGCTCGTTTTCATAGCCCCTAATTGAAATTTTCTACCCAAATTGCAGTCTAATGATTACAGGCATAAGGTGGAGCTTGACAACAACACCAGAAAAGGAGCACGAGGGAAAAACACATCGCTAAGGACCCTCAGGCACCACAAGAGAGTGAGAGGGTGAGAGGGTGAAAAAAAAACTGCCAACAAAAGATGAGAGCTCCCTCACTCCCATAGGAGCCAGGGCTTAGAAGAAGTGGGCTTCTCAAAATCTGCAATTCCACAACCTTTTTTCACTGGGCTGATGGTTAAGAGAATTTAGTTCCTCGCTGCTTTGCTGGAGAAGGAATTGATGGGAATTCAGCCCAACGCTACCAAAATACTGCCAAATACTGATTATATACCTCAAGTAAAGTCAACGGAGAGGAGAGGACACGAGAGGAGAGGACACGAGAGGACACGAGAGGACAGGAGAGGACACGAGAGGACACGAGAGGAGAGGAGAGGAGAGGAGAGGAGAGGAGAGGAGAGGAGAGGAGAG
>JAPQRN010000021.1:28608472-28625712 GCA_037367275.1 Coranthus polyacanthus
CACACACACACACACACACACACACACACACACACACACACACACACACACACAGATCTGAGACAGGCGGCTTGTAACAGAAAGAGGAAAATGCAGTTGTTGTTTATTCAAAAGGCCGAACATCAGATAATGTACAGCTCCAACGCACAGCATCCATGAGGGTTAACAATGAAACACACTGTTTTCTGCGTAGAGCTTCAGTGTGCGATAGCAACCATTCCATAATAACCTTTCAGCGTAATATAATTCAAGTGCTCCGAGAGGAAACAAGACTTCTGCACTTTTGTCCTATCTCAGAGGTGGGTGCGTTAAATATGTGGCAGCTGTAATTACAAATCGCCGTTAATTCCATCAGACGTGACTCTACTGCTTTATTCCGTGGCTCGACATAGAAGCAACATGGCAGCTTACGTAACTGTGAAATTTTGGCTTCATTTTTTCATAGCGAGAAGAAACGGTGTCATATCATCTGTCTTCATATTTAGTATTTTTGATTTGGACCGAGAGGAGAAAGCTGCAGAAGGAAGGTTTTCAGATTTTTCTCCCTGATTTGTGCCTCCTGCAGCTTTCAAACAACTGGTTTTAGCATCATAAAACAAACAGGGGAATGAAATCAGATCATACATCTATTTACATTTATCTAGTAAAAAACTAAGACAAGTAACTAAAAACATCAGTTTGATTAAAGAATTGCTATTATATTGATGTAATGATGATCTAAATGTATGGGTTTTGAGGACATACATTTTATTAGAGGTCAACTGTGGATTTTTAAAAGCTGATATAATAATGATAGTCTGGGAACAGGGAAAATCTAATACCAGATTAATTGAAAAAAGTGGCACAGTTGAAAATTAACACTTTTTGCCTTTATTAGAAACTGGATAAACTGAACAAGACTAAGCACACTAAGTCAAAGTACTAATTCGTCAAATAAATAAGTAATCTTCATTCTAATGCATTAATAATGCCACAGCCAGCAACCTTATCGTGCTCATAATTTACAAATAAAGCCGTCTTATGTAAACTTAACTCATTTAAATATGAATGATCTCAGGTAAGTAATGACTTTGACAATCATGATTACTGCTAATACGGCCTTCCACTGTTTTTTGCTGTATTTGAGTATCAATGACAGAAAAGCTAAGAGAAGGACTCACATTCACTGGATTCAGACAAGACTGTGTAATTGTAATACTGTCATTGCACTTGAAGCCAGCTCAACAACTGAGCAGCCAGTCCAGCATCAAACTGAAGCCAAAAGGTGAAGCGATCCTGTGGCCTCGCTGAGCCTCACTCTCCGTGTGAAAGCAGAACAGTCACTACAGTCACTGAATACGACACAAACCTGACCCACTCCTCAGGCCTCCGTGAACTCACCTTGTCACTAATGGTTTCATTTTTTTTTTCTAAATCAAGATTGCAACATTTTAGAAAGTATTAGTTTATATTAATAGTTTCATGTTTTTTTTCCCAGAAAGTTGATACTGACTTAAATTAAAACGTTCATGATGATGTATCACTGTGTATCGTGTTATAATAAGTCTCAAATCCAAAAAACACCAAGAGATGTTTAGTATGACATGCTGATGTTCTTAAAACAGTCGTTTAGTGAACAGATACATTTCACACTGGTCCTCACAGATCCAGATTTCAAACGATACCTTTGGTGAAATACTTGAATCCAGACTGCAACAGAAGCATGGTTTAGTTTTACTATAGAAACACAATGCACAATGAAAACTATACTTTTAGTTATATTTTACAAATGTGATATAAATGCATAATTTGTATAATAGACCTGGACTCCTTCATAAAGTCTGAAATGTAAACAAGTCTGCAATGACCGATTATTATCAATATACATAATAAATCTGTTGATTATTTTCTCAATTAATTGATAGTTGTTTGGGCTATAAAATGGCAGGAAATGGTGAAAAATGCCAATCAGTGTTTCCCAAAGCCCAAGATGACAACTTCAAATATCTTGTTTGGTCCACAACCCAAAGAAATTTAGTTTACAATAGAGGAGAAAAAAATCCCAGAAAATATTCAATATGTAGAGCCACAATCTGAGATTTTTAAAAAAATTACTCTAATGATTATCAATGATCAAAATAGTTGTCGCTTAATTTAATAGAGAAGTGAGAAGTGATGGAGATGAGAAATAAAGTAATTGTTGCGCCTCTACATGTATACATATTTTTGGGGTCTTACACACCTCTTCAGCCACATTCATTAAAATAAAACAGCTGCGATACATCTACACTTTGTTAAACCTGAAAATGAATCTCTTGATGCTGAGAAATATTCTAAATCAATATAATTTAAATAGGCATCCAAAATCAAAGTAGTTTTTTTTAGGCCTGTCCCTTGTAAAAACTCTAAATATGTGTGTTGTTTGCGTGCTGTGAAGCTCTCCTACCTGTCTCCATCTCTGCGCTGATCTCTCCACTGTGGTCTCCAGTCATGGAGTAAGGCAGGTCACTCAGTATGCTGACACCAGCTGCCATGGCAGGGGCTGAAAGGTGGGAATAAACATGGTGTCAACGGCGGATGAAAAAAAAAAAAAAAAAAAAAAAAGAAGAAAAGCCAGCAGGAGAACAACAACGTGTGCAGGCTCTATGGCTCAGTTGATAACAAGGTGAGCACATAAATGAGATATGAGCGATGTGAGCGCTGTTGCCTGGCAGGAGGAGAACTCGGGGGAGAAGGCAAATGTGCAAACTGAGCCACCATGTCAGCAGCTCGTGTGTCAGTCTGTGACCACTGCACCTCTGGGAGCAGGTGGGCGTGGCCTGGCGACACCAGCGGGAGCACATCCAAGAACCTGGATTTCTGTTCGATCCGTAAAAACATCTCAGATTGCTTTAGAGAACGAGCTACAGTTTTATAACAGCGCTGATCGATAATTTGAGTGAATGCATCCACTTGCTATTGTTTGGCTTCAAAGCAATGCTGCACTTGTTGACATGTGATTTCTGTAGCCTTATATCGGAGTTGTGTCACGCAGAGTGTCAACTGAACTCCACGGACCAAAGCGTTTCTCACATTACACCCTGAGCCCTAATGGGCCTCGACACTCGTGCTAACTGGTGTTACAGGAGTGAAACTCTGCACCTTTACAGCTCTGTGCCTCACTGTGCTCCATTAACAATTGAGCAGGGTCGCTGTACTTCACATGCTAACTTTTTGATGGCCAAATGATTCCCTGACCTTTGCCAGTTCCTTTCCTGCCAACAGTTTCATCTTTCCTTGAAGAAACCATTAAGAGAAAAACCTTGCCCTGCCTGTCTAAAATACACAGTTTTCCTAGGGACAGTTTTTAAAAATGACAAACCATTGCAACCCAATTCCGGACCTTTTTTTTTTTTTTTTAAAAAGTAACCATCCATTTCAAAGAGATGTACAATTTTATGTTATGCATGTGAAAAAATATATGTAGGTTAAACGCTTTAATGAGACCAAATAAATGCACTGAGGAGGAGATAGCAGGATATCTCCTTGTTTTTACTTCTTTACTTTCTTTTACGTCTTTACCTCTCATCAGTAAAACAATATACATATTTTAAATACATTAAAGATTAGACAAAATAAGTACATATAGCTGCAAACAGGCTCTCACATTTTCACTCTCCTCAGTAAAACAGATTGCACACTGGCTTTTCATACCAGATTCAACGTTATACATTCAATTGTACAATGTCAGTATTAAAAACATGCTTAATGTTTAACGTTTTTTGAAATGCTTACAATGCAAATGTATTTGGTGACCAAAATAAAATGTCCTGCAACCCACCAGCACAACCATATGCAAGTATGTTCCATGGAGCAATTCAAAATAAAATAAAATAAAGAAGCTGACACACTAAGGTTGGACTATTTGATTAAAAAAATACAAAAACTTGGAATAAATGTTCTCAAAATCTTACATTTTGCATTTTTTGCCCACAGGGCCTCTCTCTCGCTGACTCCAAAATATAGTTTTTAGTGTTAAAATATTAAGACTTAAGTGAGTAATGGCACCTTTTTTCTTTCATATGGAATAAATTATAGGCATTATGAATATGCACTGTAAAGTTTTGTGGATCCATCCTCAGGAAACAGTAAGCTCAGCACGGCAGGAGTTTGGAGAGATGGTGCTTGGGGGTTTGTAATGTTATCTGAACAGCAGCAGAGGCAGTGAGATACAGCATACGGTGGCTCTAGAGGGAGGGCAGTGTGACAGCGATAGCGAGTAGAGTCCTGAAGAACACTTCCATGCTTCAGAGGTGAAGGAGTGTATCACTAGAAAGGAACTGGACTGCTTTCTCCTCATTAGCTGTAGCCTAATTAATGCCTTGTCCACACTAATACAGATTAAAAATTTAAAACTTTTACTCGACTTTTTGGCCTCTTGTCCGCATGCAAACAGCATTTTAATTTTAGGTCACGCAAACTGAGATTTTTCTTCAAAACTCCACTTTATGTGTATTTGTGTGGATGTGGAAAATGGAGAGGTTGGGAAACAATGACATCTCACATCAATTTGCACGCTGTTGCTTTGTCTCCAAGTCAGTGTTTTCTTGGGCTATTTAAGGGCAGTGATCTAAATATTAGACTTTGAATACTACAGTACAACTGTCCATTAATCATTCATTTATTGTGTAGCATCTTTTGCATCTTGAGAGACAGGTCACATTTAGGTCACAGTGCCACTCATGTTAAGAGTAAGGCTCCTGTAGTCTGTGAATAATTGATAGTGTAAAGTTAGATCCTGTCTTTTTCCATCCTCAACTGCTTTTGGACTTCTTCTACACTGTAATCCACACTTCACCTAACAAACTAATATGGCACTAAATCCGAGTATGCCAGTGGTTCCAACGTTACAGCCGGAAAGAGGCCTATCCAATCGCATCCACAGTCGGTACAGTGGAGTCCGACACCGCTTGGCGTCAATTCTGCTGAAAGGGAAGGTGTTCTTCTTCACAGATGTGACGCATGTGTATCAAATATTATGTGGAATACAGCTAATATACTCACCAATCCCTTTCCTATTTCACTGAAATTGGTCCAAAGCTTCACATGTTTATGACGACTCCACAAGCTCATGTCCACTGGGAAGCCAATGTGTTTGTGGATATGAGAAGTGGTGTGAAGGCTGAGTTCGATTTCTCAGAAATGCTGCTAATGAGCGTGGGATGTGAGAGTCATTTCCACAGAGTGTGCTAATAAAGAAATATGGACAACGAGATGGTGCTCCTCACGCTGCGTTCAATCAGCAATAATGTGTCTGAAGGGTTTCTAATCAGACAGCAACGAGCAGAACAGATGGTCCCACGTCACACATGGGGCGTCACACAACAAGGGAGTTGAGATTAAACCTCGCCTTTATGCAGAAATTATGTATAACAAATGGCAGGATTTTCATCATGTTTAAAAACACCTTGTAGAGCTTGGGGAAAACCTCTGGCTTTTTAGTTTAGAGATAGACTGATTTAATAGATCTGGATGCTTCATTGGCACCGACAGGACATATTACAAACTATCTGTATTGGCAGAACTTAGCTTCACCAGTGGCTGACGGCTAATATTTGGCTTCTCAATTAGAATTACTGACTTTGAGGGAAAATTAGAGTTTAAAATTTAAAAACCACACCAAAAATCACCTATCTTTAAAGGCTGCGATTTAAATGTCTAGTGTATGCAGTGATATTTTGTATTCAGTGACACTGAGCGGAGAGAAAAATGCAAAATTAAAGTTTTTTTTTTTAAAGTATTGTACCAAGTCTTATATATAGTCTTATATAATCAACATATAATAAAATAAATAGTGAAGTGGAGAAATACTCCATTACAAGTATTCTATGCAAGTATTCAAACAGTCAAATGGTTACGGAAGTAAAAGTACACACGGATTATAAGTAGTCATTATGCATCCTGGCTCCTTTTGAAGTGTCACATTATTTTAGAATATTGTACAATTCTGTTTTTATTGTTAACAAATACATGTAAGAGCATTTTAATGGTGTAATCATCAACATCGTCACCATTTCAGGTACTTTGTATAGTAGTTGGTAGATTAGTAGTACAGTCCTGCATCGTATCATATAAGAATATATTAAGTTTACGTAAAAAGTAACAAATAATAACATGGTAGCAGAGCACTATACTGAGACAAAGGAGTGAAAATACATGTAAGAACCTGGACAGTAACCTAAACTTAACCTACATGACAAGGAGACACTAACGTGATCAGTAGGTGTTGTATTGAACAATTATAGCCACTAGAGCTGAGCAACAAAATGATAACGATAATTATCGCAATATATAGTCTTTAGAATAACTTGCACTCATGTCATTTATTTTAAATTAAAGAGAGCGACATTAAATCAAAACTAATGAAGAAAATGATCGAAATAAGCACAAAATCACATAACGAGAGACTACAGGTGTTTTTGTCTCGTTACATCTTCTACAAATAGTTTGAAACCACAAACCACCTGGTGTCTTCAACTTTAAAGCAGGACCAAAAGTTAGCTTTTAAACTTTAAGAATGAATGGTTTTACGTTTATCGTGACAGTTATAAATATCGACCGATGAGACAGTGTTAATATCGCGATAACATCCCTAAACAGCCACTGACAGTGTGAATAAACTACTTTACAATTTAATTTCACCTGTCTACGGACCATACGAGTAAACTGGTGTTAATGACAACGTGGGTGTTAACTTCCTCCCGTGTGTCCTGTACAGCAGACAGTCCGCTGATAAGCAGTCACAGGCTGCTGTGTTCTGACTTCCTATCGGTGTCAAAGGCGAACACAAATCCACGTTTTACATGCTGTTAGCTGACAAGCATCCTCAGCTGCTCGAATGTCAGCGGTCTGTGGTTAGAAGGTTACCTGGCGTATCTGCTCATTAACAACGAGCTTCGCGTTTACTCAGATTGAGGCGATGACACCACATACGAGTCTGAGTGTGGCAGAGAAAGGCTAAATGTTTGGTTTTTCTTTAGCGTTGTGTCGCCCTGAAGGAACCGCAGCGGTGCTGATGCTGCAAGCGGAAGATTTAGCGCTAGCTAATTTGCTCACAGTACTAAAGCTAACATAGTAGCTTGAGAAGGCCTGGCTTACCGTTTTAACGTTACTGGGGTCCGGGGTGCTCCTTAGATTTTTTTGACATAGTACATTCATTTATCTGGATACATGTTTGTTTTATCGATAGCACGTATGAAACCGGTTTTCTCCTGTAGCCACATCATTAGGTCGGCTAAGTACAGCTAGCTCTGTAGCTAACTTAGCAACCAGACATGTTGTCCTGTAAAACGGTCCTGCTAACGTCACGTGACCAAAGACAGACCCCTGCATTTTTTTTGTTATCGATTATTTCCAATGTACGCATTTACGTAATATTACTGAAAATTCAGAACTATGTGATTTTTTTTACCTAAAGTTAATTATAGTCTCTTAGCCGATCCATACATTTACGTTTTCCTAAGTAATTGCAAAACCTAGTCTGCTTAAAAATTCGTGTAGTTTGGAATTACTTTATTCTCACTCTACAGTGTTGTATTAGTTACCATTTGCCAAATATTGCTCAGTATTTAACTGCAAACACTGCTGTTCTTGCTTCAAGTTGAAAACGTTACAAGATTGCAGAGGGAAAAAAGAGACAACTATTTGATGAGTAGGCTGTGTGGTTTTATTCTCAGGTCCTCTAGTACACTCTGGTGGCTGTAATTTAAAGTGATGCTACTGAGTTGCATTGGAAATGATCACTGGGGGACCACTGAACATAATAAACTGTCAACTGTAAAGGGAGGTTTTCACATTTTACTGTGCAAGTGCAATATTTACAGACACCATCAGCCATCAATCATTTAAATGCATCACAAACATCTGCTCAAAACAATTTTTCTATTGACCATTATTAATATCATCACACATAATAACGCATCCTTTTTAAAATTTTATTTCTCATCATAAGGTCTTGAAGCTTCTAGAATAATGAAATATGCCAAAGGTTCATCATTTGGTCATATTTTGAGTTGTAAAAACAAACAAATCCAATTATTCAGAAAGTTCCCACCACATTTGAGAGAGATTAAGTAATTATTAGATCTGATTTGAGCAGTGATTTATGAACTTGATGCAAAAGTTTTACGCTTACAGAAAATAAGAGCTATTCCAGGACTTCGGTGTTGTGTCAATCTTTAGCCCTTGTGGAGATGTCAAAATTCCTGATGCGTTCCAGGAAGTCATTTGAAGTTATGTGGCCTCGTCATGTGACCGCTCCTTCTTGGGTCCTTCCTCTGAGCTCGGACGAGACTTGCTGGACTTCTTGAAGACTGACAGCTGAGCTTTGTATTCTTTAGCCTGAGTCCTCGCTGAACGCAGCTCCTTACGCAGTTCATTGATTTCAGTGATCAGAGTCACATTCTCCTGCAGGGTAGATGGACATTTACTGTTAAATCATCAATAACTCAGCAGAACTTACTACATTACTGTTCAAAAAATTGCCAAATGAGATGGTCAGAAGTGAAGACAAAGTTTCCCCCCAGCCGGCCATAACATAAATCTCTCCCCTCTCTCCTCTCGCACCCCAAGTGAAAACCATACATCTTCCACATCAGCTTCCGTTTTAAGCCGTGGCACCTTGTTGGCCTTAGAGTCTAGAGCAACAGCTGAGGTTGATATGCATGATTTACCTTCATGATCTTGACATAGGTTTTCTCATGCTCCTCAGCAGATTTGGCCAGTCTCATCTTCAAACTAGCAACAGTCCTCTCCAGGTGACCGCGCTGCTGACAGAACGCCTTCTGGATTTCTTCATCTATACTACTTTTCACCACCTCAGGAACAGACACACAAACTGTTCTCAGCGGAAGTAAGAACGACTTTTACAGCGTTAGATTGCAAATGTTCTGCTGCTGCGCTCACCACATCAGTCTGCTGTACGTAACGGGTGTAAATCATCTGCACACAGTCCTTCAGCTTCCTCGGCTCCTGGATGAAGCCGACACAGTCATGGAGGTCTGACTGCAGCCGTTGAAACTGTGTCTCCAAGTCTTTCACCTGATCAGAGAAAAAAATGAAATGACAAAGTAACACTGACTCGTAGAGCAATAAACATCCTGCAAGTCTTGTGGAAACTTAAAGAAACTAAGGACTAAGGATTAAAACTGAAAACATACTACTGCATATTCATTCATACACAACTAACTCAACAACTCATTTGTTGCAGGAACTCATACAAAGGACTCGTGTGGCTTATGGGCTTGGAAGATAGTGTACTATTGTCAGGCTGTGATGAGGTTGTTTCAGTGCTGATAGAAAGATAGTTTGCTGACTTTCTGCATCTCTTTGTGCATCTCCTTGTCTCTGGTCCTCAGTTTGAGCCTCAGGTCAGACACGCTGAGCTTCAGTTGGGTGTTACACTTATCCATCTGCACCAGCTCCTCCTCCAGCTGTCAAACGACACAAACTACACATTACTGTCGATTCAAGTCACCTACAACTTTGACTGTACTAGTCCAAACTAAGATATCTAAAAATCCTTAAAAAGGATAAGTGGCCATTTTAATATTTAACTGCTAGACTGGATATTTATTGTAGAAATGATATCTAATTCAGTTCTTCCTAGTCAAATTGAACATTTCACATATCACAATATCATTCTTCTTAGGAAAAATGGCATCACTTTTGCCATTCATGTGTAGTGGACTAATTAAACATTTAACATCAGATATCCAAAATGAAAAGATAAGAAGAATGTCATTGTGAATATCTGAAATATTCATTTTGACTCCTGAATATCTGCAGATATCTGCAGTCTACCAATTACAGTAAATATTAAAACTGCTTGCAATAAGAGATTGCTTATCGTTTATGCATTGATGTTACTTCTTCAGAATTTGCATCTTCTTCAGCTGTTTACTGACTGACTTCTTCTTCTACCTCTCTTTCACTCCCACCTCCTTTTTTCCATCTTTCATGATATCACAATATGGTAGCGTACAACTTCACCCCATCAGCCACAAACACACTAACAG
The DNA here is from genome assembly GCA_037367275.1 of Coranthus polyacanthus. Classification (NCBI taxonomy): domain Eukaryota; kingdom Metazoa; phylum Chordata; class Actinopteri; order Kurtiformes; family Apogonidae; genus Coranthus; species Coranthus polyacanthus. Next base: position 28,618,507 of record JAPQRN010000021.1, read on the forward strand.
AGACAGCTCCTACCTGGTGGATCCTCTCCTTCTTTTCACTGATTTCATCTTGTTGAGGCTCACTCTGATTCTTCAACTCATTCAACTGGAAATCCAGAACAAACTTGAGCTTCTCCAGTTCCTGGTTCTTCTTCTTCAAGCTGCCGATGGTCTTATCCTGTGTGGGTGAATTGTGAAACATGGAGAGTGTGTTCATTAATAGAGTTGCTATTTTTCAGTTTACAACAAATTCTAACAAATTGAAGATACAAAGTTCTCTTTTGTTCAGACTCAACTTTTAAGTTAAACCATATTGTAGTAAATGAGTTTATATTTTTTATGTTATGAAACTGCTTTGAGTGTATAAAAATGCAGATGAGCTGAAAAATAAAACTAAAGATTTGTACTGTAATGTGTATTCTAATTTGAAATTCAGGTAAAAAAAAATATTGTTTAGAAACTGGTATCAAAGCCAGTCTATCTGTAGTGGAACTGGTATTGCAGTGTGAAAATCCCAGTAGAAGAGCTTTTTGTGAAATTCTCACACCAGCCTGTCTGGCACCAACAACCATCACTTAAATCACCTTTCTTCCCCATTCTGGTTGGTTTGAACTTCAGCAGAAGTCTTGACCATGTCTACGCGTCTAAATGCATTGAGCTGCTGCAGTGTGATTGGCCTATTAGATATTTGCGTTAACGTGCAGTTGAACATTTGTGACGCTTTTATGTCCTTCACCTTGTCCTGGTTGGTCTTTTCGAGTCCAGAGATCTTCCTCTTCAGGTCCTCAATGTCGCTCTCCAGGGAGCGGATCAATCCCAGCAGCCTCTGTCTCTCCTGCTTCAGCTTGTTTATATCGGTTCCTCTGTCATCGATCTGTCTCTGCAGACTGTAGAACTGCCGTCACATCAGCATCCACAAACAAGAAAAACAAGAGAAAGCTTACACTTTGAACAAATGGACTCAATAAAAACAAAACAGAAGAGCTTTGTTCACCTTCTGTGCCATGATATCAGTCTCTCCCTTCAGACTTATGTTGGTGTCTTTCTCTGTGCGCAGTTTCTTTTCATACTTGATTTGAATGTCATGGATCTTCCGATCCTCATCCTCCTCTATTTGCTTTATTGTCTCTTTAAACTCACGGGTTTGCTCTTTAGCCTCCTCCTGGCACTGCACAAAACACAATCAGATAAAGGATCTTAACTCTAGATCTGGATTTGGTCACCTTACCACCTCCTCCTCATCATCTTGTCCTGACCTGAGCCAGGACCTCAGTCTTGTCCTGGAGCTTGGCCTCGTAGAGCTGCGTCAGCTCCTCCAGAGCTTGGCTTTTACTTTCGGCTGCATCCTCCAGCTGCTTCTCATAGTTTTCCTGCATTCTTTGACATTTCTGCTGAAGATCCTTAAAGCGCTCATGCTCCACAATCAGCTTCTGGCTGTAAGATATCTCTGTGTAAGATGGTTTAATAGACAGAAGGATTAATAACTGATCCATTCATCAGATTGGGCCATTTTAAGACACTGTTTCCTCTTCTTCTTACCCAAATCTTTCACTTCTTTGATGTGGTTCTCAGTGGTATGTGTAGATCTGTCCTGATGCTCATGTTCCTGCTTTTCCATCTCTGTCTTTAGAACCTACAGTTATAGGACATCTAGTCAATAAACAATAAAACCATAACATTGGCTGTATTAATACATATTCCTTAAACATGTGAATTTTCTTTTTGTGATTTTGGAAGTTCAACCTCAGCTCCTGTAATAAGTCTATAATAAACTATGCAGCCATAATAAAAACACTTGACTCCTTGTGGACAAAACTGTCCCCATTTAAACCCAGAGGAAACTTTTTGAAAGTGAGGCAAGAATGTTAAAGCAACCACTGTGCTGACTCAATAATCCCTTGTAGGTAAGAAGGTTTAGGTGCTGAGTAGCTATATGTGCGTGACCTGTTGTGTTGTTTGCAGAGACTCTATCTGCTGGTTGAACTTGTCAGACAGTTCCTTGATCTTCTCGTTGTAGGTTATGTCCTTGAGGCGAAGCTGGTACTCGTTCTCCATCTGCAGCTCCTCCAACCGCATCCTCAGCTCCATCATGTTCTGATTCTGGAACGCAAACAGGAACATAGGCAGGTAAAGTATATACAACAGTAACATGTTGACACTGTGGAGGCCAGAAACTTAGCAGACCTTCTCCTCCAGGTCTGACTTGGTGACGAGGATCTCCTCAGTGTGGATGATCTGCTTGTTGCTCTTCAGTCCACGGCCTTCCTTATCGATGATTTTGGACATTAACAGGCAGCCGTCTTCAGAAGCTGTCAGCAGGAACTGCTCATCAAACGTGATTGCCATCTGAAGACACACAAGGTGAGCCAAAAGACCACTTTGGATTCTTGGTTTTAAGATGAATTTCTGTTTCAATTGCAGTTTGGAGGAAAGGACAGAGCTGTGCATAGACACCCAAACCCACCTTGGTAACAGGAGCACAGTGGGCCTGGTACATGAGCCAGTCCTTGTGCATGGGTAACGGGTACTTAATGGCCCTGACGGTTCCACTCGAGGTCCCAGTGAAGACAACTCTACCAGTTCGAGACACTGCGACAGCACTGTGAGCCACATCATCAGCAGTAACTTCCTTCAGAACCTGTGGAACAAGAGGTTCTGAAGTTGAAGTTGAAGTTGAACTTTATCTTAGTAAAGTTAAAGGTGCAAAATGTGCTGTGTTTGATTTGCTTTCTGCTGTGTCATTATCTTCTGAGCATTCTGCTTTTGCTTTGCCCGTCAAAGCACTTTTTAAACTCTGTTATTAAAGGTGCTATATAAATAATAAAAGTTATTATTACAAAATGTGGCAGAGACAAAAACAACAGTGTTGTCGTTCCTACCTACCTGACAGTCTTGGATCTCCTTCAGGGTGAGGTCTGTTCCCACGGCGACGATGGTCTTGTAATCTGAAGAGAAGGCGACCCCTGTGTAGCTGCAGGAATTCAGGACGCTCTCCGATTCCCGCTTGCCGGTCCTCGTGTTCCACTCATACACTGCACCATCCATCCCACATGACACCAGCCGGCTGTCGTCCAGGCTCCATTCAATGCCTCGCACCTGAAATCAAACAATTAGACTCTACGGCTGTTTGATATTCATGGCTCTACTTTATGGCGGACTCTCACGCCTGTCTGACCTTTCCATTGTGGCCCTTCAGATTCAGGATGTTCTCGAAAGAGGTGGCGGAGTAGATGTGGATGACATTTCCGCTGACGGCAGCAAACATGTGGCCTCCGTGGCTAAAGGCACACTAGTGGAGAGGAGAGAGGGAGCTATCAGCAAATCAGGTTCAGTGAGCACACAATCTGAAGACACACATGTACGTCACCTCTCGGCAGCTGCGCACAGTGAAGTCCTTGAAGGTGCGAATGTCATCGATGAGCAGGTTCATCAGCCTGAGTTTGTCTGAAAAGCCCACCAGCATGAAGAGGCCGCTGGGGTGCAGAGCCACGCTGTACGCCTCCTCCTGGAACTCCTTATACAGCTCCAACACTCTGGTGACGATTCACGGACAAAATCATTGGGCCTCAAACGTGATTATTTTATGATTTATGTTAGCTTACACTTTGAACAATCTATTAGTTTTTAGGACTTATGTATTAGTTTTAGCTTGCTATACTGGGTGAAACACACAAGTTACTGCTAGTTTTTATGTACTCTGAACTGTAACATGTGGCGTTAAAAGGGTTATTGTAGTTATTGTACATTTATTAAAGATCAGCATGAAACCAGTTTGTCTCAGTCGAAACGTCTCTTACTTAGTTTCATAGTTCCAGATGCGGACAGAGTGGTCCAGAGAGCTGGTGGCGATGAGAGGTTTGCGAATGCAGATGGACAAACCAGTGATGGACTTGGAGTGGAAGGACTGGGACAGGAACTCAAAATGCAGCTGTTCCTCCTGTTGATAGAGTAATAACATGTTCATGGATCATTCCGTTCTAACTCACCAAGCCCTCCCAGTTCATGTCATGAATTCATGTGAAAACTTTTAGGAAGTTCATGGGATCTTGCAAAATCCCACAGCTCTGCTCCAAATCCTTTTATAGTAATGCATTTTTTAAGCTTTTTAAGCTAAATGTCAACATTAGTGTTTGTATTTTAAGCCTAACCAACATCAAAGAAACCTTAAGGATAGTTTACAACATGTATTCATGTAAATAGTTGTTTCACTGAAATTAAATTAAATAATTTGTTCAAAAATCTTTAGTTTTCAAAAATTTAAATCTTCATTAGTTTTTCTTGCAACCAAATGCTGATTTTGTGTAGTATAATTATAATATAGCTCTATCATATCTAGAAGTTTTGTCCTGCATAAAAACGTGACAGACACAGATGTAGCAAAATACAGCTTCAGAGCTGAAAATCCACTTGTTGACTGTATATTTTCCCAAGAACAACTGTTTGAATTTCTTTGAAACATTTTATTGGGGTGTGTTACTTCTCGACACATACTGACTTTTTCTGCCACCACTTTGCTCTTCTCCACAGAGGACAGACTGATGCTGTACATCTGTCCTCCATCTGTGCTGATGACCAGAGTCTCCTCTGTAGGACTCATGCACATGGCGTGGATCTCCTGGTACTCTGCAGGGTTATACTCATTGCCGCAGGTGTCTGCAGGGATCTGACACAAATGCATCAATAATACACAAATAATCCCACTTAAAGCCTACATTGTGAGTGTTACCTGTTGGCAGAAATATTTACCAGTATGTCTTTGCTCTTCTTGTAACTGTCCTCTTCAGTTTTCTCAAACAGACACACAGTGCCTGGACCCATAGAGCACATAAAGCCTCTGGAGAATGACAGAATGGCTGTGATACGAGACACAGAAGGACTCCCATCCACATCGCTGTCTTTGACCTTCTTCATTTCCAGTTGCCTGTACAACAAAGTTTGGGTTTGAATATAATTTGAAACAGACAAAATAATGCAGTTAACTATGAATGCCCTGGTTATTTTCTTAAAGTTGCCACTTGGATCTTTATCTTGTAGTTTTGCACTTTGTTTCTGTTTCTGAAAACAACACTGTGTGTGCTGAGATCTTGGAAGACAATGGTAGTATCATTTAGTGCTACCTTTCCCAAATGGGGTTCCCATTTTGGGTCAAGAATTGATTTTTATTGGGTGTTTACTGGGTGTAGAAGTTAAGGTACTTCATAATATTTCTTAACCAGTACAACCAGTGCCACAGCATTAAGGTGCTCCATTTTCTGACCTGTCAGTCACCTCCTGCATGGCCTTACTGCTCATGCTGATTTCTCTCCGCAGGTCTCCGGACTCAAACACCAGCAGTCTGCCTGTGTCTGTCCCAGCGATCACCCGCTCCTCTGTCATCCAGGTGTGGCACAGGAAGTTGATGGACTCCACCTTTGGGAAGCTGCTCTGCTTCAGGGCGCCCTCTGCATAGCGGAACAGCTTGAACACACCAGAACCACTGACGCAGAGCTGCATGTTGTTGTACGGGTTGAAGCTGACCTGTTGTGACACCATGAAGAATGTTCAGTCAATGTGTACAGGCTGCGTGGACAAAAGCAGAAGCATGATGACTCACCTGGGTAACAGGATTATTCGAGTTACTAGTCGTCACCGTTGCCAGGACTTTGTGTTTTTCCCAAAGCCAGAAGATGAGCACCCAGTCAGGGCCGCCCGTCTGGGCGATCAGGTACTTTGAATCAGGGGAGAATGCCATACATACAAACTCCTGAAGCTGAACATCTCCTGCAGTCAGAACCTTCCTCTTTCGGCCCTGCTCATGCTGCAGGTCGAACACCGTGATGGAGGCCTTCTCACCCCACTCTGACACTGCCAGGTACCGGCGGTTAGCGCTGATGGCCAGAGCTCTCATACCCTGGCTTCTGTCTGATCCTGTAGAGACAAATGAAAATAACCAACATGAATAAAACAGAATAAAAGTTGCAATTTTATCCATATGAAATGTCTTAATAGAAATGAAGAACATCAGGTAGCTTCAAATAACGGTAAGTGTACAATATTATTAAATCTTTGATCAAATACACAGGAGCGGCTGGACTCAGACTGCAGAGTTTGGTTCAGCTGGTAATTCTGACAACTCTAGTAATATGAAGCCTTTTTCTCATAAACAACGTGACTTTGTTCTATCATGATGCCTTGCCTTATATAATTATGACTATTTCAACTTTGTTCTTGTAATATTTTGTGATTTTTGTGTGTGTGTGTGTGTGTGTGTCCCTAATACTCATTTGAAGCAAAAACCAAAATATACTTGTTAATAATGTAGCAGAGAATTGTAAAACGTGTTTGTTTGTTAGGTTTTGGCAGGAATTTAACTCCACGTGACTCGTTTTAACTGTAAGTATGACTTTAAAGTTTGACGGTCACTAAATGTTGAACGGCATCTAGTCAGCAGCCTACCTGGGATGAACCTCTGACTTCTTTGGACGGTGTTGTAACACACGCAGTTGTTTCCACTTGGGAAAACCACAGTTTGTTCATCGAAGAAGCACACATTGTTCGTGACGGCCGAGCGCAGTCCGAACATGAAGTGAGGCTGAGCGACTACAGTGGCCATTTCTCACCAACAAACAAACTTTGAAGAAAAAAAAAAACAATTCTTGGAAAAAGGCTTCACATATTACGACTTCTCCTAAAAGCTAGCGTTAGAATAGTCAGAGAGCAGCACACGCGATTCCAAAAACACAAAGAAGAACAAACTGCGGCAGGAATGACACGGACTGTGGGTAGAGTCGCGTCGCGTCGCTTGGCAACCGCCGAAATCCCGCGTGAACTCGAGAACTCAGAAATGCCATTCATGTGAGAGTTTAGAACTTTGCGGAAAACGTCTCTCCGTCCGTCAAATAATCAAAAATTAACGTGTTTCCTCAATCTATGTGCATCGTATATAAAGTCAGGTATCGTCTAGCATGATAAACCGTTTTTGAAGGATTTTCTGTTTCGGTAACACTGATGGTCTCGCGAGAATACTGTGGTTGCTACACAAACAACAAAGTGTTGAGAAACTGTGAGACTGTTCCCATTCATTAACTTACACTGTATTTATGTGGACCCTTCTTACTATATGTTTATCTTTTCCTATTATTTTTAGTTTATCCTTTATTCAGTTGTATATTTACTTGCCGTATCTCTATAAATCAGCAAACTGATGACGTTTATTTGCCTTATTGTATTGTTAAAAGAACTAGAATT
>JAPQRN010000021.1:28625812-28641641 GCA_037367275.1 Coranthus polyacanthus
TAAAGTAATCAACTGATACACAAACAAGTTTCATGTTTCACAATGAGTATTTATTTGAGAGTAAATCTTCAGGATTGTACTGAGGAACAGGTGTGAGACGGTGTTGGAAATGATGCAATAGTATGTTCTGATCAACCTGTGAAAGGTTGAATTCAGGTGCAGCTTCTGCTGTCTTCTGAGAGAAGTTGGAACTCCAATTGTCGACCAGTGAAGGTCGATAAATTTCACACATTTTATGCCCTTATAAATTGTAGCTTATTTCAACATTTTCACATTCATCACTCTGTTAATTAAAGGTTCAATATGAAAGGTTTGCTCATGCTCGTGTGCTTACGTGAAGTTTTGTTGGAGTCTGTTTTGTGCTCAGTCATTTGTTGATGCTCACTCAATTTGTAAGCTAACAGCTGCTTGAGCTGCCTACACCCATGATAACATCCTGTACGCTGTTTGTATGTAGAGGACTCGGGTAGGGTACGCTTGTGCCCATGTTCTTCATTGTCTCTCTTCTTCTTCTCTACAGTGTACAACACTACAACGCAGACTCCAACACAAACGTCACGTAAACACACGAGCCCATGCAAATCTTACATATTGAACCTTTAAGAAAAAGAAAATCCAAATTGCATAACGGTAGATTTCTGTGCAATAAAAGCTCTTGTCACTACTCGATACATATGACACATAGGACACATGATTTGTTCTACACATGTGCAAAAATGCTACTTCCTGTCACCAGTACTTTGAAATAAAATGTGCTTGTGATTTAATGAAATTAATATGATCTTTTGTTTTACTAGTGATGAAATAACAGGAAGTAACGTTCTTACACATCCGTAGAACATACCGGGTTTCAGGGACAGATCAGGTAGTGACAGCTCTTGAAAAAATGCATAAGTAAGAATTTCTGTTATATGTAATAAAGTCATTTTCTACATTAATTAGCATTCTAGGCTAATTTCCTTTAAAAGATAATAGGTCTTGAGAGTATAAAAGCTACAATATAATACACTATATACATAGTTGAGACTGTTTCTTGACCAATGTAACAGTGTCCTCTAGAAAAGCTGCTTCTTCCACAGAGAAGTGTCGTGTCTTCCTTGCCAGGCCCAGCAGGAGGCAGTCATGTTCAGCAAGAGATGATGAGGGCATTCAGCGACTGCTGGCTCTGTGTTCTCTCCAGCGGTCCACCGGTGGACAGAATCTCACAAGCAGTCAGTTCATGATAGAGAGCGTTGAGCACTTCCAAAATGTGGGCTTTCCCTGTGCAGAAACACATGTGACCGCTGTGGTAATCTTGTTTTAGACAAGAACTTAAATCAATTCCCTGCTTTGAATAACTGTAAATGTACATTATCACATTTCACAAGAGCTGTATTGATTTTATTAGACGCAGGAGTTATTACTAACCATGTTGCGGGTCGCTGCAGGACTCCAAAGTGCTGAGCAAGATTTTCCCGAGAGACCGACGGGACACGTTCTGAAACAAAAGAGAGCTAGTCTCAGATGTCAGGCAGTTAACAGGCCACAAGTGACCACAAAAGCTCTCACACATGTTCAACTAGAGAAATTAATTTGCTCCTAAATAAGAAACACTGTCACACAGTTAGAGTTAAGACTGTGTGACAGTCTTAACTGTCACACTGTGACAGCAGGACATCTGTTTGTTGATTCAACAGGGCCAAGTGGACGTTTCAGTTTGAAATCACATTATCAGTCAGTTGAATTCCACATGGAGGATTGTCCTTGCAAAGTGCAAATGAATACAAAGTATTTTTTTCTTTCCAGGAAAATCATTCCAGTGTAGTGTGGGTGGATTTTAGTCAGCTGCCAAGCCAGACAAATGACTGTCTTAACTGAGTTTAAGGAGCAGGTTTTAGTTAGTATTAAGGGTAAGAATCACAGAGTAACTCGTGATATGATATACATCGTCTCTGCAAGACTTGACACATTGCAAGACTATTATCTATGATATATCATGATGTCTATGCAACAGCCCTACTAGAAAGAAACCAAATATTCTTAATATCACTAAAAAAACAAATCTGCCAGTGGTGGCAAGGTTTTGTAAAACTAGAGCAAATGCAACAATAAACTCAGTTAATTAAGATAGACTTAAATTCTTAAATTGAGAAGTTGTGTAAGTGGTCTCACTCTTAAAATAAGGAAAACAATCTCATTCCCCTGCTGGGATATTATGTAAACCGTTGTTTTATGTTGTTACTGGTTAAATCTAGCTCAATGAAAAACATTCTTGGCAAGAATTTTTTTTCTTTTTAGAAAAAAACGATGTCAGCTGGAGCCTGTCCCAGCTGTCACTGGGTGAAGGAGTACTGTACACCCTGGACAAGCTGTCAGTTTGTCACATATGCTCACATATGGACACAGACAATCATTCACTCTCACTATGACATGTAGCAGCACTTTAGAGTGATCAGTTAATCTATTACGGTGCATGTATTTGGACTGTGGGAGGAAGACGAAAATCATACAGACACGGGGAGAACATGCAAACTCAATTAAAAATTAACTTATGTCCTTTTGGCAAAAGTAAGAGCTCACTAACAGCTTTCATTTGATATATATATATATATATATATATATGTATACTCCATGTCTCCCAAAATGTCACAGTTTCTCACCCCTCAATATCATATGATACAATATACTCCACTATCGATATTGATATATCCTAATATCATTTCCTTTTTCCCATTGAACTCTGACTAACCAGGTCTCTGAGCTGCTGGAGGAGCTGCAGAATATCCAGAAGTTTTTCCTCCACCAGGGACAGACGAACCCTCTCCGTCTCCAGCATCTGGAGCTCCATCTGAAGCAGCTCGGTCTCCTCTGCCTTCTGCTGCAGCTCCTGCACCAGAGAGTCCTTCATCTGGAAGAGACAATGTAAACAGTTAACCTACAGCACATTGGCACATGTTCAGATCAGTTTCAGTGTTAAATTTTGACAGGAAGTTAGATCAAATTGTGTTTTTTACTGTGCAGCGCTGCACTGTGCTGTTGAGAAACTCCTCTCAGTTTTTAAATGACCATTCCCACTGAAACGAATGCCTTTTTGGATTTACCACTAAAGCGTATACATAGTTTCATATGTGACCTGACATGGTACCTGGATAAGTACAATAAGTCCATATGGACATACTGTATTCATAAAAATTATATGGCAATAAAACATGGAGTGATACAACATTTGTGTTCAGCCATGGTGACCAGTAGCTTTATTTTAGCCCAATTAAACTAATTGCTTTGGCTATATGGTACATTTAGTGTAGTTGACACCATACTGTGCTCAGTCTATAGCACCAAGCAAAGGAAAAAACACAGATAAACCCTCTGTAACAACCTGCAGAGCACTAAAGCACCAGCAGACACACAAAGCTAGCTGATAGCTGGTGGACAAGGGCAAAATCCTAAAAGGTTCTGGTTATTACTGCTCACTGGACCTCATACCTTACTCCACAAACTAAGATAATGATCAAACAAACAGAACAAATGTAGTTAATCAAACGGAAGTAAAATATGTGGGAGACCCATTAAAGATGACCAGAAGCTGGCCATGCTGTCAGACAACTGATGACGCTTCAGGCATTTTGAAAAGGTCACGTGGCAGATAAACGTCCACACAACATAAACATCCAGGTCAGTTTTGGACTTGGCTAAGTCGCTTGTTGAATGTTTTGTCTGCTCTGCTTTGCTGCCAGCGGGTAGCCTAAATACGTTTCACAGACCTCTGAATTGTGATTTTACAGAACTGATATAAAATATGACTGGTTTCAAAATTCAGAAAATAGTTTCAGAGATCTTAAAGTGACTCTGCTTTTTAAAGCCAATCTCTAATTACAATTTACTGGAATTGCACATTTAAAAAGCTGGAACTATGAAATTTTGCTATTTCACATGAAAAATAAGTTTATGTTTAAATGATTATCAAAATAGTTTCTAATTAATTGTAAGTCAGTCAACCAAGTGTTTCAGCTCTACTTCTACATACAGTTTAATTTATATCAACATTAATTTGAAACGTAACAGGTAACTAAAGCTGTCAGATAAATGCCGTGAAGTTCCTCCCGTTGCCTAAGAACATAACACCCAGTCACAGCAGGAACGCCGCGCTGTGACTGCTTGCCAACCAACTCCTCAACAAGACAGTCTAAGGGGGATTTTTTTTCATGCTGGCATCTTGAAGTACACTTAATATCTAATATTTCATTACTTGGTAGTCTTTTAAGTACTATGTTGTAAATCCCAGACAGTATGAATGTTTTTTCTGTGATTTATTTGCATGAACATGTCTTAAATAATACCAAAGGAAAAATAGTTTAAGAAGATGAGCTACTACTGTAGTTCCTACTGTCAGTAAATCCCATTAAAAAACTAAAAACAACAATGTGCTAATTTATCTGGAAATACTCTACTTGCCTTTCCTCTCTTCTCCACCCAATGAAAAAAGACCATTCAGTCCAAATGAAGACATCATTTTTAAAAAAACTAGTCCCAAAATGTGTAGTAGTTTGTCCTTTTAAAATATAAGTCAATTCGTAGAACAGAACAATATGACTCAAATGTGTTTTTGACTAAAGTGAACAAATCCAGCCTTGTGTTTGATCTTTTCCTGAGACTTAGGAAGGAAAGTATCAAAGTGTGAGGATAGTATTTAAAACCTTGAAAATATATCATTTTCTGCCCATATGTCTGCAGAACATTCTAATACAATATACATATAAACATTTTAAAAACATTTGTCAGTTGCTGAGGTTAGAGTGAGTTGATAGGTGTCTGCCAAAAATAGTTTAAATCCCTGCAGTGCACCTTTACGTCATGGCGTAATGAAGGACAAAGGTCTCACCCCACACATCCTGCACATAAACAAAGCCTCACAGTCACCACTTTGTTTAGTTTGAGTTTTCCTCTCTGAGTGCTGAGACGTTCTGGGAAGGCATTACGTCACAGTTCGGATTCTGCCTGTCTTCCTGTGTTGTGAAAATACTACTCGAGTGTAACGGAGAGCTTTAATTTATGATATTCCTAAGTGTCATGCGGGACAAGGGTGGGTGTAGGGGGTGGGGTGTTTCTGTGGTCAGCTCCAGTGAGAAACAGCTGCGAACACACCCACCCACACTCACAGTCACACAGATGGAGGTTCTGTATCCACTGCTGGTGGTTTGGTTCGGTACAGGATCATACCACTCGCTGTGGTTTCCCATTGAAGACCTCCACTTTCATAACAACCTTCAGCAGTCCTCTCTAATCGGGTTTAACACTGTACACTGAGCCGCAGAGCGACTTAAGATGTAAAGCAAGGCAGAACATTGTCCAGAGAGGACTGTTTAAAGGTGTAGCAGCCCACCCCGGTGTGATGGAGGTCTGTAGTGGTTTGTACCTGGTCCATGTCTATCTCGGCCTGGCTCTCCTTCAGCTCCAGCTGTTTATGTAACCTGGTCACCCTCTCTAGGAGCTCCACCACGGCGCTGCAGCTCTCCTCGCTTCTCGAGTTCCCGAAGTTAGACATCAGCTTCCTGAAAGCCTTGTCGTCACACCTGACGAAGCACAATAAGGTGATCAGTTCACATTAAACATCTGTGACAGCTTTGGATCGAGCACTGACACCAAATAATTTAAGTGGTGACCCTTCAGAGTTTACCATAAAAAAGCACATGTAATTTATGCCCTTTGGTATAAATGTCAGTGTATGTATTAGTCCTGTGATACACTGTTACGCTGTAGGTGTATCCTGACTGAGTGAAGTTCCAACCCTCCTGACTGTGAATATGATAAACCAGCCATTCCCCAACTTCAGACTGCTGGGACCCATTTTGAAATCTGAAAATCTCCTCCAGCCCATCCAAACCTTTAATCATAACTCTGATCAATACATGAGGCTAAGTTGTACTATTTCCCTGTATAAGCAACAACTGTAAGAAACTAAGTGCAAACAATGAATTGTTAAGCTTCTGTCCTGGCTGTTGGACACGGAATAATAAAATGCTCATATATAAAATTTCACAATATCCAACCCAGTTTAATACCATGTGTAATTAATTCTGATTACTTACTTAATTAAATGGCAGAAACATAAGTTCCTTAACAGGAGATAATAATCTGAGCCACACCAGTAAATGTTATCAGCGGTTGCTAGTACGCTGTAGGCTGGTGGACTGATGATACGATGCTGGTGTACCTTTCCCCACAGCAGGACAGCCTGGTTAGGATCTTCTTCACCTCATCCACCTGTCTCTGCTGGTCCCCGGTCCACTTGTCCTCTTCCTCGTCCGAGGCTGCCTGGCCCTCAACTGAACGAAACAGCTGCTCCTCCACTAGAAAACACAACACAATCCTCATTACCGTCATTCGTCAGTAGAAGTAGAAGGACGTGGTTGTTTTAGAAAGATAGTGTATGTTGGGAATATGTTTGACTTTTTCTCCTCACTGTGGAGTCGCAGCTGAGACACTAGAGATAAATTCCATGGGGAGGGACTTCATTACATTTATCTGACAGCTTTAGTCACTAATTACTTTAAAAATTAAGATTTTGACACGTAAAATTGAAATATTGTATAATTCGTTATTACAGATAAAACTGAATATAGAAGTAGAGCTGAAACACTTGACTGAAACTTGGTTGACTGAGCTACAATTAATTTGAAGCTAATTTGATAATAGTTGTAAAGCAAGGCAGAACAGAATAACAATAAATGTTATTGTGGAAATGTTACATATGCATGAGTTATGAGTTGAACAACAGCCGGTTTTGCAGAACATCATGATGACACAGTGAAGTTTTGGATCTAAAATGTCATCACTCTGTCATTTTATCCTATTACAGATTTGTGTTATGTTTTATCATAATTAGTGTAAGAATTCCTGAGTTGTGGCCAAAAATGTGTTTTGTGAGGTCACAGAGACCTTGACCTTTCAACACTTTCATCCTTTAGTCGAAGTGAAATTTTGTGCCATATTTGAAGAAATTCCCTCAAGCTGCTCCTGATACATCGCATTCACGAGAACAAGATGGACGGACAAGCTGAACACATAGTGCCTCTGGCCACGGCTGTCAGCGGTGAGGAGTCATAAAAAGGCTTTTCTTACTTTTATCTGGGGTCGTCACCGCCCGACCTGTTGGTGAACAGCGGTCATGTTGAGAGTCTGAGCAGCATCTCTGGCCCAGCCTACTGCTGCCGCCGCTGGGCTGCTGCTGCTCTGCTCTGGTGCTGCTTGGGAGTTGTAGTTTTGACACCTCCGACCTGAAAGAGAGCACATTTGGGTTTATATAGCTGTTTGAGGACACGTGTTCTATTGAAATGCATGACCCTGTTTGCGCCTCCGTGAATCTCTCTGCACATTAACTGGCTCTGACAAAAGAGCTAAAAAACTACCCGTCACATTTACACAGATGAGAAATGTTCGGTCCAAACCATTTGACAACATCAAAGAGAATATATCAAGTAACACAAGGCAGTGTATATTAAGCCACATCTACAACCGCCATGATAATTTTATAGAAGCCTGTGATGTTGTATGCCAAATCTGGGTGGGGTAATTGAAGCCAGACATTGTATCTCTGAGGCATTTTTACAGTAAAGTGGGTCAATGGTAGAATAGTGCTATTAGTGAGCAGGAGTTAGCTTATGAGATGTGAGCGCAGTGGCTGACATTAGTTGGAACAAAATGCAAACAGAACTAATGAGCATTATTCTAAGCCCTCTACGACATGTCTTTTTATCTGCAGATGAAAAAAGCATGTGACTTTTATATATGTCCACAAGCCCTGATTTTTCCTATGTAATGGACATATTCAAGAAAAACCTGAAGAAAACCTGAGCCTGCAGTTTGCGGATCAATCGTTGGGTAATGGTTTGAATTTGCTAGGTTTTCTCCTGCTGTCTGCTCTTTTGTGTTGGGGGAAATCCGATAGGGGGCCTTCGTAAATCACAGAGTAAGTGTTTCCAGATGATGATGTCTTGCTGAAAAAAAGAGAACATTTCGAAAAGGTTTTCGGCAGCCTGAAAAAAAAAAAGAAAAAAGTCATGGAGCGCTCATGCTTATATCCTGTTGGCACGAGGCAAACTATGCCGTAAGACAACATTATACTTTGCATCTGTGTACAACTATAGTTTTCTTTGTGCAAAAAGTAGGGAGAAAAGACTCACTTCACAGAAAGTCAATAATTGCAGCATGATTTCAGGCAATCAATCAGAAAAGGCTGAGTCGTGTTTGACTTATTGGGGTCCGAGGCGGACCAGCAGCTGCTGCAGTCGGACCAAACGTGGTACTGCTGCACTGTGGCGAACACACACAAAACTTGTGCTGGTTGCTGTGGAGACTCTCTGACTCTGGAATGAACTGGTGCAGGGCATTTTCAAATGCAGGCTTCGGTGTGACTAATTGCACTTTAATTGACAGTGGTTGAAGGGAGGCTGCAGCCTGTGTCCGGTGAATACTGTAGCAAGGCCAAGAAGCCTTTGGCTCGGGCTGACATGCATAGAGGTAAAAAAAAAAATGTCTTTGTGTCCTTACAGACAAAAAGGGCTTTTAAGGTTGTCAAAAGAGCGAAAAAAAAGAACTTGCCGACTGTTATGTGGCAGCTGGTTTCAACAAGATGAGCAGAGACACCTGAAAGAGGTCCAGGCAGACATGCTGGAAAGTGGTCAGACTGTGGTTTACAGCAGACAGAGACAACATTTGATCACTCTTTCATTAGACAGGCGTCACTGTTTTTGCCAGTGATCCAAATGCAAAAGAAGGGACTGACCTGCCAACCTTTCTGAGAGAAAAGTAAAAGAAGAAACACCTCAGATAAACAGTGCAACATTACAAAGGAGTATTAGGGCCACGCTGAGGATAAAACAATATCATACTTTGAGAATAACGTCATAATATTTCAAAAAAGAAGTCACAATATTACAAGAAGAAAGTTGTAATTTTATCTGTATGACATGTCTTAATGGAAATTAGGAAATCATGTAGGATCAAAAACTTTAAGGAAACAGTAAGCCTGTTGGCAAATCTGTATTTATCAAACACTAACATTGGCTGCTGCTGCTACTCCTCAAATCTGTCACTTGATTTGGTGGAATATTTGCATGTAGGGAGGTGAGTTCTGGCATTAAAATGGATGAATTCCCACAATAGAAAATACCATAAAACAGTGAAAACGTACGTCATCTGTGGGATGTGTAGCATGTAGTTTTTAGCTCAGAAGTCATTGTTTTTTACACAGTGAGGGGGTCCGCCATTACTTCCTGTGAGTTGGAATAAGCAAAATATATTCATAAACACTGTAAAATTAGAAAAAGTGTTGACTTGAACCAAAGCTCTGTTTCAAATCAGTACATGTCAGCATTGTTCCTTGTGAATCCACAATATTTGACTTTGACTTGATTCCACCAGTTACACAGAAATGTGATTATAGAGAGTCAATGCATTTCATTGACTGGCAGTGGATGGATGGTACTTTAAAAAGACTTTCTGTTTCTTGATCCATAAAGAACAGTGAAGAGATTTTTTACAGTTTACTTTTGAGAGCAGAAGTTAAAGGCAGAGTTTTTGTATACAGTTTGTATGAAACTTAAAACAACCCAGTTTTGGGGGAAGCGCTACACACGAGTATAATAAACAAAACATTTCCTGTACTGACTTTTCCTATGACCTATTCAGCTTCCTGTATCATGGGCATCACTTGGCTGCATTTAACCTGCACTTAAACATTCAGGATAAACTAAATGCTTATTAAAGGATATTATGAGCAGTATAATAATTGCTTGGAAATGCACTTGTGGTGCGGTTTAACACAAGTATGTTGTAGGCTATATGATGTAGGTCCAATTATTACAACATGCCTAAGGGCACAGAGGAGTAACACGGTACATGAAAAGCTGCCTGTGCTCTGTCAGGGCATTTCTAATTAATAGGATCCTGTATTCTGCCATATTAGCAAAAGTCTGAAGCTGTTCCTTTGGCCTGTGGGAGGTAGTCCAGATGTTTGTTGTTAGAGCCTGGACACCCGGTGTCCTCCCTATGTTTATCACAGTGCGATGCTGAAGTGAACGTTCCATCAACACACCCCCCATCACTCCTGCCCCTCCTCCACTCCCTGAAGTGCAGTTTCCTCTTTCAGGTGTCATCGGTCAATGACAGTGTGCCTTTTCTACAGAGGTTAAAAATGAGGGCGTGCAGTAAACCTGAGCTTGAACTTGAAGTTCACTGCTCCTCGGTGCCCTGCAGCGTGACGAGATGGGTGAGGGGTCATGTTTATATAGCTGCAGTTATTAATCAAGTGATCTTGGGTCACATTTTCACAACGAGCTGGTCTCTGGGATACACATAAAGCAACTGCAGAGATGTGATTATTGTGTAGTAAAGGCTGAGGATGATGAAAAGGACATGAAAAATGATCAAAAGAACATGTAAAATCCACACACTAATATAGCTGCCATTAAATATTCAATATATAAAATCGGCATGTGCTTGTGAGCTGACATGAAGTTTGTGTCTGCCTCTGTGTTGTGCTCAGGGCTGGTCATATGTTATACACTGTTGCTGCTGTAGAGGAGCAGCAAAGAGGCACTGAAGAACTCGCTGAAAAACCAACCAGAGTCATCTACATAGAAATCTAGTACAGGCTGTTGTCATGGATGTAGACGGCCAAGTCAAGCCATTAGCTTGGAAATGAAGTCAGCTAACGTCAGCAAATGACTCACATCACTCCAACAAAAACTTCACATAAGCATACGTAAAAACTGTGTAAAGTCCTCTCCATAGAAATCAGTGTACAGGCTACGATCATGGATGTAAGCAATACAGGGCGGGGCTGACAGTTTTTCAGGAATCTTGTGGGATTCTTGCAGGATGGGAGTCAATTTTGCTATTCATCATGTGGGAATGGTAATAAAAATAGGGCAGGTTTTATATATAAATAATTCTAATATGAATAATCAATAATATGTAATGCAGCCAAAAATCCCCTCTTTTGCTAAATGTATGAATGAAAAGTGCTATGAAAAACACTGCATTGCCTACAGACCACCCCCCCTCTTAAAAAAGAGCACAATATGGGAATGGGATGGGACAGGAATTTTTAAGCAGGCAACCAAGACAGTTGCCTATTACTACTTGATGTCAACTGACAATAGGTGATCACACGGTTTTGTATTCATGGATTGTGGGTTTTTAAGATGGCGACTCTCCATGTTCTGAGGAAGAGCCATTGTGCTCGAAATGTCACAGCAAAATAAATCTCTTAATGGGAGCTATATTTGCTGTACAGGCTGAGGGTCTGTAACATTTACAGAGTGTGGTTAAGCTTTCCTTAGCAGGCAGAGTGCAAAGAAACCCCCAAAGTCAAACAAACTAGGGTGTTAAAAGTAAAAGGGAAATATACAGGGAGTGGAGTCCAACAGTGGTGGGTGGCATAAGTTTATAAGATATTTTGTGTGTGATGTAGTTCTGCTGATGTCAGCATACCTCCAAACCAGAGAGAAGGAGAGCAGGGCAGTGGTTCAATGTGAAAATGAGCCCACTTGGCAGTGTGGGGGTTTTTGAAGGGTGTTCAAGAACAGCAGTGAGGCAGCAGCAGCAGAATGCCACGGGTCCCAGACATCCCTCGAGTGTGTTCTTTTCACGTTATTTAAAGGGGAGAAATGCCTCGGCAGCACCTGCTGCACACAATGCTGCTGGCAGATAAATGGTCTGCTGGACCCTCCTATCGCCTGCACTCTGAGGCGCCATGCAGAGCGCATGAAAAGGCTGGGAGATTATGCCTCCCCTGAGGCCTGCCTTCACAGGGACAGGGGTGAGAGGCGTACAGAGAAGTGGTCTGCAGGCGTGCCGTTAAAACGAAAAGTGAGTTTTAAAGTTACACACATAGGACATGTGCTTTCCACAAATACCAGCTGCCTGTTGCACCAGTGATGTGAAAGTTCTCTCTTATGTTAGGGTGTAAAGTCCACACTAGGGACGCACAGATATCATCGGTATAAGCCGATATTGGCTATTGGCATAAAAGATGTCATTTCACCAATGGCAGTGGCTGATATTCATGTGTTGTGTTTTATTAAAAGGTGTTTCATAAATTTGCATGATGGAATTTGTACTCATTCAGAGATAAGCAGGATGAAGGGATGAAAGTTCAGTTAGCCTATTTTTTCCCTGGCACAAAAAGGAGGGGACAAATAACAACAAAAACAAATTAAACAATCACAAACAACATAATAAGTACTAAGTAATGCTATGTTTATGTTATTTTTTGTACTTGCAAAGATTTGGCCTCACTCATCTATCACAGAAAACACATTGCTGATGCAAAACACCTGTACAATTTGCCCCCACTTTTAACCCTCCTTTCAAAACGATGTGCTATGCCAACCGCTATTTAACGGACAACTTTGGGCTCGATGTAAGATATTGGAACTATTTCAGCTTGTGTCCAAAACTAGGCCTAGCATAGCTGGTACAACCCAGGATAAAAAGAGAAACATGGATTCAAGAGGACGAGAAAACTAAAAAGCCAAGTACAAAGATTTTAATGATTTTGTGCCATATCTATTCTTCAGAGCACAACAAGAAGACGGAGAGATGAATGAAGCCATTCCTCTCTTCTGGGCCTTGCAAAACATGTCTGTCATTTCGTGAACAAACAGTTGAATGTTTGCTTCTTCCTCCAGATGGTAGACTTTCCTCCCCCTCATTTCTTTTTGTTCCTCGCTGTGCTTCCCATTGTCTAATCCCTCTGGCATATAGAGCCCTGTCGACTGATTTATACACACCTTCCCTTTTGTAGTTAAAAAAGAAAACAACGGAAGTAAAAGTGACACTTCCAGACACTTAAAGTTTCCATTCCTGCTAAAAGTGTGGCTCCCATCAGAGTCCCTGCTCTACTCTAATATACAATCCAAAGAAATCACAGACATGTTACGTAACAACACCCACACATCTTAGGTTTCATACTTCTGCTGAGATGTTGATGGAAAGGGGAAAGGGGGTTTTCTAGATGAGGAAAACTGTACATCAACACACCCTTTAAAGAAAACTGAAATCACACACTGTTCACTATAAATGTAAGAATGTGTGATGTCTGGATATTGGTTAAGATCATACAAGGTACTGTTAGCCATCAACCATCGTCATAGGTCTTCTATCTTTACTGTCATTCCCTCCAGGGCACAAGCGGTGCCGTGCCAACACTGAACTCAGTCACCAGACTAAAATGTTGGGCTCTGTACGTTTCTGTAAACCATGAATACATGTAATCTCAGTGCAATTTACCGCTTACGGATCCTCTACTTTTTTGGCTTCCCTCAATGGGCAAGAGGCAATTGGTGGTTGGGGTGGATGGAGGATTTACAAAAACTATGACTTTACCACCAAAGAGCGGAGGTTGCATCCCAACTCCCATAAGTGTTTAGGTTTAGGCAATAAAAGTGCTTTGTTTAGGGTTAGGAAAAGATTGTGTTTTAGTTTAAATATTAAATAAATACAGTGTGAATCATTCTTTTAATCACACCATTGTAGAGTTTTTCTGTATTGAACCAAATACTGGTATCTTCACCTAACCAAATGCTGTCATTGCATAAACCTGCTAAGGTTAGCTCAAGATTTTCACATTTTTTAATAGTTAAGTATCGTCTTGCGACTACTTTCATGTCTTAATATTCTAGATTAATACAAAGGTAGCGTAACTTGTGGCCAAAAAGCCAACTCCTTTTTTAGCGAGAGACAACCCTTTTCTTGGCAGCAGTGTCGGAGTAAAGCAGATGAACTTGCTCCAAACATCAGTTTTATCTTGTCTAGCTCCGTCACTCACTGTCACTATCCAATGTCAGCCTGTTCTGCCTGTTACACCTCCGTTTAGTCTGATATTTGATGTCAAATAATTCCCAGTAATTATCTAAAAGCATTTTTGCTTGAAAAGCCCGTCCCTAAAACCTAACCGTAAACATTTAATAATGCTGTTGTTTTGGAGATTCACAGTTTCATTTTATTCCCTCAAAAGCAACATGAGCATTTAAATCACTATGATTACTGACATTTACATATGTTGAAATGTTGACACGAAATGTATTTTTGGTTAAGAAACAGTGAGATTATATGTACCTGTGGTTTGCAGAAAAATACAATGGCTACATTTTCCTCTGGCACCCACCCACCCCCCAGCCTTGTAACTCTGTTCCTCTGAGATCCCGCAGACTTAATCACATCATAGTCATGGGAATTACTAATGATAAGCCGCAGGGATAAAGTTGCAAAGTAAAGTTGATAATTTTCCGTAACATGTGGTCCAAGACTCACACAGCTTGTCGAGCGATAACTTTATTTTAAGTTAATTTATATGTGTTTAGTGGCAAAAACAAAACACCTCGACTGGTACATTTCTCTCTAAATGTGTCCTAGGAGTAATAATAAGCACACACACAGGATTTAAAACAACGCACCAATGAGACGTGAAGGGCCAGCACTGAGGCATTCAGTGGGAGTATTCATGGAGCTCGGTTGCTAAGATCCATAGGATGGGGGTTCCTATGTGGTATTGTATACCCGGGGGAGGAGTGAAAGAAGCGAGATTGATGAGAACGGCCAGTCTGTTGAGCCTCTCACTCAATGGAGCTCTCTAGACAAGTTAGAGCCTTTGTGGTGTTGAATTATTTGCCATTAGGGTATCAATGGAGAGGCAGTGAAAAGATTTTGGAACACTGTCTGCATAGATTATCAGAGTTTAGGGTTAATGGAAGGGTATTGTGGCTGCAAAATTTGTTATTTAGAATCACCTAAAGGCAGGTAGCAGCCAAGCCTTTAATCATATGGCTCTGGTTTTGCATGGCTGTGTCTTAGAGTCCATAATAACAGCATTATGGAGACGTTACAACCATTTAGAGACATCTGCAATCTAAGAAAGCCAGACCTGCAGACACTGATTATATGGTTGGAGCAGGGACAACAGACACAGAGATAAACATTAAACCAATGGCTTTGTACTTTCAAAGTCCAATTACACTCTTACTTCCACCAAAATGAATAGTTCCCAACAGTAGCAGCAGCTTGGGCAGGACCAACCTGCCACACACGACGCCTGATAAATAAACTCAAACACAACAAGGCTGAAAATTGGAATAGTAAACCACATCAAAGCTCTTTCAAATACCATGGAAGAGTTTTCCAGGCGAGAAGCCAGAAGTAAACAGAGTCATTTTATTCTAGGAGGTAGTATAATTCATTATGGTGAATTCTAGCCACAAAGGCCTCCCTAATGCAATAACTTGCCAAAATAAGCCCTGCTTTCTCATGACATGATGAAGAGCCAGACACTTGTTTTGCACAGCGTTTTGACAGCTGAGAGTGAAAAAAAAAGTCAGAGCTGTTTTCTAATAGTGGAAAATCAAATATATACATATTTTCTTTAATAAATACATCTGAACTGTGGAAAAATGTTTACTGGCAGCAGTGTGTTGCAACTGCCCCAATCTCAATTTTTAACAAGGCCATAGCTAAGATTTTGGGAATTAATAGGGTACGAGCTCCGTGCAGCCCCCATTGTATGAAATGTTATAAAGGTATTTTTAAAAATGTGTCAAAAATAAAATTAAGTTAATTTTAACTTAATTTTATTTAAGTTAAACTTTAAGTTGGGTAGTTGTGTACTATTTGAGGCTAAGCAAATATATGTTCATATCTTAGAGCATTCACAATATAATATGATCAATAACAACTTCTTGATTAACATTACCTAGCTTAGCACACATTTTTTAGAAAACAAGAAAAAGAAGAAAAATGTGTGCCTTTCTTGCAGATAATGTTACTGCTGTTTTCTTTTATGTTGTTTACA
>JAPQRN010000021.1:28646309-28671572 GCA_037367275.1 Coranthus polyacanthus
TTTTGTTTTTTGTTTTTTTTACTGTAGCGCAGTTAAGCTAGTTTCTAAGCTACGTTTAACTTAAACGAGTTGTCAAACTGACGCTAGTTTAAACGGCAATTAGCCTAATGAACGGCACGCAAACGCAGGTCGCTGAGCCGACCTGAGGACTGAGATAAAGCCCGGGTCTTACCGTCGCGTTCAACGTATGGATTTCAGGCGCACACCTCACTTCCGTCTCTGCCCTGGTTACCGTGGCGACGCGTTGCCCTGAAGTTTGTTTGACAGCCCAACTTTAGTTCAGCACTTTTAACGCCCGTACACAACACGGCGCGAAGTAAATTAAGAAAGTACGCCGTTTGGACTTTTCCTTTGCACAGTCTATGTTCGAAATATTGTCCAGGTAAAGTACCGAGGAGAGGATGCGACCTCCTACAACACACTGACCTGATAACTTGAAGAATTTCTATGAAATAAATCTGAAGACTTCAGACCCTCACTTCCGGACCAACAGCAGCTGAGGTAGGCACAGAAACACGAGAAAACATAGCATGCGTAAATATGATTATACACTTCATTCATTCATTAACTAATTATTAAAGCAAAAACTTGTATGAGAAGCTAACTAATATATTCCCTAGCCCACATTTTAGCCTATACATTTCCAGGATTAGCTTAGTCAATATATCTTGATGAAAAAGCGTAACTAATAGACGACTAATAGACTAATTAACGAGACAAACTAGAAAATGTGCAATGGCGTGTGATTGCTGAGCTGAAATGCTGTAATAGAAGTTAAATGATGTGCTCAAGTGAAATATTAGGCCTAGTACTGAATTAGAAACTGAAAGAGCTTAAAGTGGTAAACATTGTGAAAGTGAAAACAATGAAGCTGTGTCAGAAGTTGAAAGAGATTAAGGCAGAAGGTCTGAATTAGAGATATGAATTAGGTAAAACTGACATGGCTTGACAAATTGGAAACCGAACTATGTATAATATGTAATCATTTATAATCTGCAAAAATATGTGTAGCACATGGAAGGACGATTAAAACAGAATTGATTGAGAGGTACAAAAAAAGAAAAATAGTAGCACAAATGTCTTTAAAGAGCTGAACATTTTGATATTTTAATGTTTTTTATAGCACAGTGTGTGATCACACAAATATAAAAATTGAACTCCTGTGAAAGGGCCATTTTGAGGTCAGCTAAATCCATTTTTTAACCTTCAAACTCCAAGAATTTGACATTTGTACATTCACATAAAAGCTACAATTTACATAATCTTTATACAAAACCCACGAAAAACCTTTAATATGTCACCACCACCATCAAGTTTTTTTTCTTTTAAGTAATGGCCAAATGAAAGAAAACCTAAGAAAATCATAACAAACCTTGTTGTGTTTTCACTAGAGTTAATTATTTTTCTTTTTTTTTACAGTTTCTGATGGAAAGTGGTGCAGTGCAGCCAGAGACAGGGCTTTTGAAGTCACAGTCAGACTGTGACGATGGAGTGGATACTGGACAAAAGGATGCCCTTCCTCCTCAGTGCGATCTGTTGTCAACGGACCATAGTTTGGAAAGTGGGTCAAGTTCACCCGAGGATATCACGACACACACTGATGACAGCTCTTATTACGTCACATGGACAGTGTACATTGCACTAGCGTTTCCAATGGGTATGTTCATCATGTGGTGCATATAAAAAGTTATTGAAAAGTACTTAAAAGTGAAATCCAGACGACTTGGTGTTGGAATCGTTGTGTGCTGAAATGTACTATAGATCACTACTTTGATGTGAAAAACAGATTTGGCAGGTTGACTTTTATCCTTAATCTCTTTCATAAACATTTGTTTCTGTTTAGGGGAAGACACTGATGTCCGCAAAGCTCCTGAAAAGGCAAAGAAAATAAGTAAAGATTCATCTACTGTTTTGGTTAGAGCCCATAAAGATCAAGGTTGCTATCATATTGAATACAAGCTGTTGCCAGGTGATACAGAGACAGTGAAATTGGACCTTTTATTATTTGGGCCAGTGGCAAAACTATACAAAGAAGATGAGTTCAAGGTAATCATGGCCTGATGCATGTGTGTGCGTTCTCTTCATAAACAATTCATTAACATCCTGAATGAGCAACAATAAAGCAATGACAAGGTCTAGAGTTACAGCAAATCTCACTTCAAAACATGCTGCTGCTGAATAATATGTGAAAATGACCCTAATTTTTAAGGTAAATGTGTGTATTTTGGAACAGATTCTGAGGACGTGGTATGAAGCAGGTCAGACATGGGTTGGTTGGACCGAGTGTTTCAACGTCAGAGTCGACAGAGACATGGTTATCAGTCTACTTTCTCATAAGATCAGACTGCAGATATGGAACAGTAAAGACAAACTGTTCAATCAGGCTCGCTTAGAGAGATTGAAAGTCCTACGACTGTCTCAGGATCAGATTGAAGATACAGCAGACATGTGTGGTGAGTATGTGTCGGCTATTCCAGAGGTATATATTTATACATACATACAGCGTCTTGTTTTTATGTGAAATGCATTACAGTTTCATTTGTGTTTCTAGGTCTTGTCAAGACCATGATAAACCGACTGAGAACTATACATGGGAAGAAGTTAAACGTAAACACAGACAAAAGTGAACAACTGTTTAATTCGAACCCAGAGGTGGGCTCCAACACAGGTACATTTCATATTTTTAATACTGAATTTTAAGTGCTTTCACTGTGTTTATAAATGTATGAACACTATTGTCTGATTTCTTCTTTCACATGGGCCATGATATTTTCTAACCTCTTTTTATAGACAATAAACTGGCTCCACATTCAGAAACTCAAACACCCACAAGTGATGCGTTTGACCTTGCTGATATCAAAAAAATTGGTACAGCTTCGGTTGAAATCAATCCCATTAGTTTGATAGCAGGTGAGTCATTCCATTTTTATGGCCTTTGAATAAGTGGCCTGTTTTACACTGTATGATATGCCTTTAGAGGTTATGGAGTAAATGTATGGAAACATTGTCACGCATTGCAATGCAATTACTATAACCAAAGCTTTCTTTACCCAGATTTTGATGCCCACTGATGACACGATAGCAGTAAAAATAATTAAACCTAATACTTCAGCTAGTTAGCTGGTAAAATTTATCTTGACCTTTTTCGACTTCTTCATTAACATCTTAAATAGTTACATGATGACTGCATGCCTACGCAAATTAGCATGTGACATAATCTAGCAAGATCTAACTTTTTGAGCAGGCTTTAGCTACTTTCCATTGAAAATCAGCAGCACTAATTACCTCCGACAAGGAAGTTATGTCTTTAATAGTGTTGTTAAAGAAAATATTGATCTTTTATTTATAAAACTATGGCCTTTTATTTTGTGTCGACCAGGTGAGATCTCATTGACCAACTGCACCTCTGTCTGTTCATCTGGTGTATTTGAGACCATGTACCACATCTCTCTAGACAGACCTTTACTATCTGACCAACTGAAGGCTGAACTCAATCCACTGGTCATCAGCATTTTGTCGGCCACCTCCATGCCTTCATCTCCAGTCCCTTTCCATGTCTTAGAGGTGTGATTTGAGATCTTCCACTACTCACATTAGATATAATGTGATTTGTAAGTAATGACATTCAGCAGTGAGCTTTGATTTGACATTTTACTTTTTTTTCCAGGAGAAATGCATGCCCGTATATTGTCAATATAAGTTTCAGAACCTCAGTGTGCACAGAACTAACTGTCAAAAACATGGCACCAAAATCTACTTCAGAGATGTGAATGTGATCCTCACTGGCTTGCTGAATCCCGGAGACCTCCAAGAATTCCTCTCAGGTCCACCACTAGAGATAGAGATCCACGATCGTGACAGGAAGATGGAAGAAAACTCAAAAACTCCAGCAAGCATCACCGATGGATTAGGTGATGCAGCACCTGTTAAACAGATACTGGTTTTTAATAATCATGGTCTCGCAAGCCTTAACCTCTCTGAGCTGCTACTTGGGAAGACAAGTCTAAAGGTGCACTTACCCATCAAATGCTGCCATCCACTGCTGGACAGGAAGATGGAGGACGCAGCAGTTAGCAAAGAAACAATACCGCAGGGCCACTACTTGGATGCTAATTCTGTGCTCAAAGTCAAGATTGAGATAGCTTGCCCACTTAATGTCAAGAATGATGGCTGTGAATTGGAGGCTCCCTTTGGACGCATCATCTACCTCTTCAATTACAATAACATATCTGTGATGACCAAGCTGAGGTTTGAGATCCTTAGAATCAATGCAGAAGCTTTCCAATTGGGTTCACGCACAGTGGAAAATATTGAGAGAGCCCTATCAAATTACACTTTGAATTTCAAGTGCAATAAGAGCCAGGATCTGGATTTTGTTACGGGATTCCATGTGATAGATAAGAAGACACAAATCTTTGTTCTTGAAGGGTTGAAACATAAAGCAGTGAGGAGACTTTGGGAGGCTGTCCCTATGAAGTAAGCCCACAAACACTATCTTGCCTGAACAGCTCGTGTTAACAGTTTTCAGCTGTGCTGTCTATTCTCAGAGTGTTTAAATTCCGATGAGAGTCCTTGCTGTTTGTGTGATGTTTTGCAGGCTAAGTGGGAGTGAGGAGGAGCAGGTGATAGTCTTCTACAATTCAAGCCTGGCTTTCTTCAAACGCATCTATGACTCATTAGACATGGGCCTGACTCCTATCCTTCTTTCTGAGTCACTGGAGACAATCATGAGGGAGCCACTGATCTACATTAGAGGCACTGTCCCCCATTCCTGCTTCCAAGCTTTATCACGGTACTTGAAAATAAAGGTTATAGTGGCCCCTCTGTATGACATACATGAAGTATGGTAAATGTACGATAACTTGATCACCTTGTGACACTTTTATATATTGTATTAACATCAGTTTAGGCTATCTCATCTTAGTTAATACAGACATCAGGATGGACAAATATGGATCCTACCATCAGTAAACACATCTCTTCTCATGCCTTTCCAGCCCATCATGCTTGTTGTTATACATTGGGATTCTTGTGCTTATCTCTTTGATTCCACTTTACCAAGTGGAACTAAAGAAGCAGCAATAAATATAAAAAAATACACATTATATGTCTATGACTAAAGTGTGATCTAAGTTAAGCTGCATAAAAATACTATGTGTTCTTGCACGGCTGTGTATTAATCTTTTGAATGAAAGGTAGTGAAAGGTTATGTATATTTTTATGCAAAGGGTTTCTTGTATCACATATGTTCATGATTGTAACCACCTATTAAAATCATTTCATATTCCTAGGCTAAGCCAGCTGTGTGGAGTAAGGCAGCTCAAAGATGTGGTGCAGTACAACCTCTTCCCTTCAGCTGACATGATTCTCAGCTTGAGCAGAGAATACGGCACACGCACAGAGCAGTGGAAACAAAGACTGGAAGTGAGCACTCGGCAGTCTCCTCTGCCTGTCCGTATGAAAAAACATAAACCGCTTGATGCAAACAACAGAGAAAACATCAAATGGAAACTCAATAACCAATACGTGACACTCAAACAGCCCAAGGACTTCGTCCAGGTCTGAAGGCTAAAGGATTCTGAGTAATACTTGATTGTCTGACAGAGAGTACTCACATGTT
Organism: Coranthus polyacanthus; assembly: GCA_037367275.1. Taxonomy (NCBI): domain Eukaryota; kingdom Metazoa; phylum Chordata; class Actinopteri; order Kurtiformes; family Apogonidae; genus Coranthus; species Coranthus polyacanthus. The sequence goes on from JAPQRN010000021.1 coordinate 28,651,930, forward strand.
TTTGTTTTTTTTATAATATCACAGGACAATATAAAAAAGGTGCATGAGGAAAGTGAGCGGTTGCAGAAACCAGAGGTTACGGTATTAAGGATGGAAGAGGCTGCAGGCCGACCAGCACACAACTACAGCACCCAGACCTTCAACTCAAACGAACTAACCAGAGAGCAGCTTCATAAAGAGATGGCTAAGGTATGTGGGACTGGTTATATGTGTTGTTCTTCTTTCCTTATGCACGTAGAGTATATTGCATCTTAATATGCATTGTTTTTAATGTGTGCATTGTTTTGTTTTGAGGTAATGAAGCACAGACAGCTCACATTAACCTGCACATAAAACTGCAATACCACGCAATGATAATGTCATGCACAAAAATATAATTTATGTTTCTTTACTGTTATTTTTGCTGTAATAGGTGGCTAGGTGTTTTGAACTAAATGAATGCTCACAGGTATAATATATGAGAACAGGCCACACATATCCTTTTAAAAGCACTAAAACACCTATCCTAAAACAGCCCAACTCACCTGACTGCTGGGCTTACTGTTATTAATGTGTTTTTAATACTTGGACAATAAATCTAAAATAGCATTCCTCTTTAACTCTATTACGTGTTGGAAGACTCAATTCATTGTTAGTTTTGGTTTTAACATGGGATTTGCAGACTCCTCCTTTTGCAGAAAAATGAAGTCGAAAAGGCATATCCTCTAAGCTAGCTAGAGAGCATTAGGTAACTAAAGATAGATGACATTGCTGCTCTGATCATTTCCTCAGGTGCCAGGACGGAGGTTCACCTACAGTCAGCTGTACCACAGTGCAACAGCAGAACCAGGAGATGTGACTCCTAAACCTGGCCCCAGGTCCACTTCTCCCCCTAGGATTTGGTTCTCAAGCATAAGAAGTGACGAGTCCAAAATGCACTGTAACCACCCAGATGAAGCTCGTGTGCAAGAGTTAAGGAAGGTGATGTCACTCGCCATCCTTCAGCAGTGTAAAGTTTCTCCCATATGGGAATGCTCAGTTTATTGCAGTTCCCATGAAACTCAGCACCGGGTTAAAAATTTTATGACTTTTTTCTGGTGATTGTCTTTCCTCTCTGACTCAGTGTGTTTATGTCTGATATAAAGTAGGGTATAATATGACGTGTAATAATATTAGATCTGCTGTTGCTTCAGTTGTCCTGTCCTGACAACAATTTATTGTCCTTGAGCTAGTAAAAGCAACATTTCCAATGGTTTGGAGGATCTATTTATTCTCTTGTGACATCCAGAGGACGTATATAAGAAGTGGGCGAAGCCACCGTGACATCACCCATTGGTTTGTGGACTACTGTTTTGAAGCCTCAGGTTTGGCATTCCGGCCAGAAATGTACTAGCTAACTAATGCTACCACTAACTTCATGAAAACCCACTACACTACTAACACTGTTATGTTAAACGCCACCCAATCATTTCAGCTGCTTGCTAAGTATGAACACATACACTTGTGTTTGATAGCAGTACTGTAATGAACTTAACAATGTATAAACCAACCTCCAGGTCTGAAAGGTGAAACCAACGCTTAAGTGCCAGCTGAAATTACTTGGTGTTACATGTAACAGTTTTATTTGATGTATTCAAATATTATTTAAATATGGTCAATTATGTTATCAACAAAACAAAGCAGCGATGGCCAAAATGCCAAATTTGAAGCTTCAAAATGGCAGACCTCAAACCAATGGGTGACGCCACGGTGACTATGAAACACACTAATTAGTGTTAGGTGGCCTATTTTTTCCAATGATACAGTAAATGATTAAGTTGCTAATGCTACTGTTCTGCTGTTCTGCTTCCAGCCATGGAGAGAGAACATCCTACATGCCAACATATTAAAGCCCACACTTCCAAGGGACGTCCGGGCCTGGAGCCAGCGCTCGCAGGACTTTCAGCTCTACAGCAAAGCTCCTCCTTTCTTCAGCACACCTCCTGTCACCATCCACCAGGCTGGTATGAACTCTATTAGACTGTACTACATCAATTCACCTTTCATGTATTGGTCCTTCTTGCTGTAAGATGGTAAAATATTTACACAACCAGATGTCACATTGAGAAATTTCTACTGCAGCCACCTAGACATCCTGTAAATGTCAGGATTTAGTGTCAGTCCCTAAAACAATCAAAGAGGAAGGGTTTCTTTACAGATGTGCCATTTGTACTAGAGTTCCACAGTCATACAAGGAGAAATCCATCACTGCAGGGATGGCAATCGCTCTGCAAACAGCTGGCGCAGTACATCATAATGTTATACACACACAAGGTGTAGTTTACAGCAGGCCACATGGTAGACTGTGGGGGATGACTGAAATATGACACAAGAAATACACTTAAGTACAGAGTCTTACACTAAAAAAAGATACTTAGCCTCCTTATATTATAGTCTGAAAGGTATACTTGGGATTTTTAGATACGGGGATTACTGGGGGCGATTAAGGTTCAGTAGATGATGTATTACAGCAAGCCAGCAGGTTGTCAAGGCAGGAATAAACAGCAGCAAATGGAGTCACTTAACAAAAACCACAACACAATGCTCAGAAAAAAAATCAATTGTTCAAAACGGTGCGCAATGCCTTTGGAGCATTGATGTTTTTTCTCCCATATTTCTGTGTTGTATCATTTGAAAGTTTCCTTTGCTACAGATTTTTAAGAGGCCTGTGATCCATCATATCCAGGGCATTTCCAACGTTCTAATAGTTTTGCATGACTTTTTCTTTTTAGTTTTAATTAAAGCTGCTTTAGAAGTTTTTATTTTTTAAAAGGGTTTAGTTTTAGTTTAAACGTATCGATGTATCCGCTGATACTGAACAGTTAACGTAAGGCTTCTTTTTGGCTCGGTAAAGTGTGAACTGGCATTTGTGGCTGTACCTCCATATTGTAGAGCTTGACAAAGGTTTCCTGAGCCCATATGTTTCTATCAGCTCTAGATGAATGACGGTTCTTGATGCGGTGTCATCTGAGGGATCAGAGATCACTGTGTTCAGCTTAGACCTGAACCCTTGTCCTTTACACACTGAAATCCATCCAGATTCCTTGAATCTTTTAATTCTGTTCTGCACCGTAGAGCCTGAAATATCCAAAGCCCTTCCTATCTTTGTTTGAGGAACATTGTAAACATTTCAATAACTTTCTCATGCATTTGTTGACAAACTGGCGATCCTCAGCCCATCTTTGCTCCTAAAGGACTAGATCTTTCCTGGATGCTACTTTTCTGGAGACTCGAAGAAAGCTCGCATGGAGCAGTGCACTGATGTCTAAAAGTATCCCAGTGTAGATTTTTCCTATAACTGTCTGGACTTTTTTTGAGCATATTGATATGTTTTGATTGAAGCTCCAGATGGTGGATATTTGAGCCTGTATCAGACTTTGCTGCTGAGTAACACACTCCCACATCACACAGGAGAACAGATCCAGTCAGGGAGGAACCTCAGTGATACTAAAAGTGAACAACAATTATCTGTTTGTGCGCTGCGGTATGCATTCAGCCCACGTTTATCGACGGTATGAACAGTTCTGTCTAAACTCTTTTCATCCTCAGGAGACTCTCTGCATCAGGAGCAGATGGAGGCAGCCAGTGCTCAGTACAAGCGCTGGCTGAAAAAGCTGCTTCCTGGCGACAGCAGCACCGACCCAGCAGGCAACGGGCCGGTCCCCGAGTTCAAGTGTCACATGGGAGGAACAGAGAAGTTTCAGAGTATACTGAAAGATAAGCCCAAGAAGTATTCACTGAGGAAACCTGGCATGCTGCTGAGGGTACAGTAATTTTTTATTTATTAATGAGATGACAAGCTTTTGGAGGAGAGTAGATGACATACTGGAAACACACAGTGAATCTGTGCTTTTAATGTTTTCTGTAACCACTAGGTTTTCCATCATCCTTTCATTATTATTAATAGTCCAGTCCCAATAATATTGGCAAAGCTGGATTAAAAAACAGTTGCCAAGAAAAGTGGGCAAACACCCCACTGCCCTGAAAGTCCAGGATTACTGTGTCAGACGTCTAAGGACTGCAAGGCGGGTCCTGGAGTACAACCTAATGTGACATATTTTAACCCCTTTACTAGTTAACCTAGACTGTTCTTTATGCAACAAGAAAAAAATCTGCTCATGTCTGTTTGTTCACTATTCTTGCTTTGACTTCGAATTGCTTGGTTTGCAATTGACTGCAATAATCTTTAAAAGGGACATGCGGTATTATGCTTTTCAAAACTTTGAGTCAGATGTATACCATTACAATTGGTTGACTATCCATATTAAATATTATTCCTGCACGGCAAAAGGTCAACACTCAATGTGCTCTCAACACCTAATTTTCTTTCTACTTTATATGATGAACTTGCCCAAAGATTTGTCAGCATTTTTAGCATGTTTCCCTCGTACTCACGGCGGGCCTTAAGCGAGGAATGCTGACTCGTTAGATATCAGAACAGATAACCCCCTTCCACCGACGTGAACCTGGAGCTAGTTCTGGGCTGGTGCCAGTGCCGTTTCTGACTTGGAACTTGTAAACCTTCTAAGGACTAACATATAGATAACAATGGCAAACTACATTGTGTTCTGTGCAGATTGTAAAACCCTTTGAGGCAAATGTCTGATTTGTGATATTGGACTTAAATAAATAAAACTGAATTGAATTGAGAGCTGGTTCTTTGACTGTCAAAAAACATAGAACTGGTCTAAGGTTACTGTAGGGACCAGCCTCAAACCAGCCCTCAAACTGCCTTGATGGAAAAGGGGTAAGAGTGAACTTTTTTTGGTTGAATATAGAGTAACAGGCTAAATAGAAGTCCTTAAATTAAACTTGTGCAAGCCTATAGACCAGGAATATGGACCAGGAAATGTGCAATAAAGGCCTTCTTTAAGGCAAAAAGTTGTTCGTATATTGCAGCCTATACCTCAACTGTCTGTGATGAACTCGGGGGACGACGAAGCAGAGCTAAAGGAGAGCGTGTCTCTGGCTCCAGGCCCCTGTATGAACTGCACCCTGAGCAGCAAAAACGTCATCCCCAGACAAAGCTCTCAGTACAACAAATACCACTACATGTGAGTGCAAGTCAGAACTTTTACTCAAATTTGTAAAAAAAACAACGTATAGGCAGTTTTTGTATTAACAATGCATTGTGCTGCTTTATTACAGCGGACTCAGCAAGCAACATTCATTTGTGTACAAACGGACAGCCCTGCCTCTGACAGACAAGGAGAGGGACATCTTTACTTTTACAGTCCACACATGAGAAAACACAGCAGCGGCACCTCCTTTTAGCAATGTGGTAGAAGTCAGAATGCAAAGAGGCTGCACCTTATACACCAAATACCCTATAGCATCAAATTAGCAAATAATCAGCAATATTAGATTCTGTCTCTAAAAGATAAGAACACTTCAGATGGAGCATCGGCAATCAGAAGACATTTCAGGCTTTAGCTTTAATGCTTCTTAAATCAGCAACTTGTTATATAAATCTCTGTTATTAATAAAATGTACTGTATAAAATGCCTCCAATGATGTTGCCTGTGAGTCAAAGTAAGCACTAGTAAAGACAAACCAACTGGATTGCGATACTATCTTGCCCATAGTGTCCAATCAGAACACAGCATTGCGGTGGCGGTGACATGACAGAAGTCAGTATGTTCTTTCAAGAGGATGTGAGCAGATGTAGGCTCTGTTCTCTAAGACCTCCTTGGCGATCTTCTTGATGCTGGCGTCGTTGTTCTCCGGAGAATCTGGAACGGATTTGAGGGGGGGGGGGGCGACAAACGCTTTTATTTGTGAAATACTAAAAACACAACATTCTCATGTGTCTGAATCATGTCACCGGGTAACTCTACTATTACATGTAGGTAATTAGAAAAACTCGCACAGTGTGAAAAGATCAAAAGCAGCGGGGGGTCGGAGTGTTGGTATGCAGGGGAATTCTGCAACACATGCAAGTCTTTTGTACCGTGGGCTGTTCTCAATTACTGTTTTTGTGTTGTACTTACGCTTTTGCAACTGAGTCATCAAGTAATTGTTCTTGAAGTGAGCGTCGCTGCAGAACGTGTTTGCGAGCAGCACCTAGAAAAATGAACAACAAGGCATTCTTCAGGATCTACGGGCCCGAGTCCAACTGTAAACCACAACAAAGCCAAATGTGATGCAGGTGATGTTGATATGAAGGAAACAAACGGGACGGGAGACCATTGCATCCACTTGTTTAAATTCTCATCTTTTGAAGCCATATTTGCTTTTTAAAATATTACAGAACTTGCTGACTTCTTTCCGTTTTATGAAAGAAGTGAAGAGCTTTCTGTGGAAAAGTGCATCTCTACAGTCTGTGTGTGCTATTTCTGTTGGAATTACATTAATGCCTGAAGCTGCAGCAGTTTTCGAAGAGAAGAACACAAAGCATCCACTGCCGCCTTCTTTAAAGTCAGCCTGTTGCGGATTTGTTTTGCTCTACATCACTGTTTCTGATTATATACGGAACCAACCAACAGACACAGTACTGTATGCACTCCATCTCTGCCTAAATCCACTCGCATCAAATCTGTTCAGCTGGGCTCGTAACTAATAGAGACACGCAAAACAGTGATGTGACACTGGAGGAGGAAAATGAGGACTGTTAAATATCTGATGATCTAAGCTGCTATTGCACATTCAGATAAGGAGCCAAATTAGATATCTTTAGCACAGACAAAAGGGAAACAAAACAGTTATGACATGTTGCTGCTGTAATTGCTTTCAGTAGACGACAATTCCCAAATCGAATCACAGAGTGTGTGTTTTATTAGGCCACATAAATTCAGTGATTTTAATTAAGATCCGAGCTACTTTCTGTATAATTACATTGTGATGGATGCAACAAGATATCGACCGGTTCAAGTCTGGTTCAAATGAAAATCATGAATGGAATTTGCATTAAATGGAAACCCGGGCTCCTGAAGGTATTTTTTGGGGTGTTTTCCCACTTTTTATTTGTAACAGTTGTAGTGGAGATAACATAGATGATATAATATAATAGAAGACGTGGATGTGGCCACGTGGAAGTTTGCTTTTTTCTGACAACATCCCACACACTGAATTTTTCATGGGAAATAACCACATCTGTTGTACATTAACAGTAATCAAAATAGAGTTTTTTTTTGTTTTTTTTAAAAATCATAGATGAGAATGTGAAATACAAGTACATACTGCCCTACAGACTGCAGACTGAATCACTGGTTTCAAATCCCGCGTGTTGTCCCACCGAGTGTAGCTCACTGAGCCTGGAGAGCTATTGGCTGGACTGACATTAAATCTGGCACAGACATTCACGTCACCCACACAATTAACAGCAATAAACAACAGTCACACATTATGCCAAGCGAAAGACGTTTTAGGTTTTGATTTGACGTGAGGATACACACATGCAGACACGCAAACCTACCTCGTGGTCGTGATTCCTGGCTCCGATGCTGATGGAGCGGCTGGTTCTGGACAGGACGGCCGTCATGGCGTACAGGTTGATCAGCACATCTGCTACTCTCTTCAGGACGAGCTGCTCATCCACCATCGTCTGACAACGAGAACGCAAAAATATTCCACACGCATCAGTCACCGGTCGTTTCAACGTCAGGCGATTTCAACTGTCTCTACTACAGTGTGTCTGAAAACCAGAGGAAAGTGGGAATATGACCACAGCAGCGATTACCGTCATCAATGATTAACCTGGCAATTATATATTGTATTGATATATTTGTGTTAAATTAAAAAAAGAGAGAGACTACATCAAAAAACATCAAATCCTCACATTTCAGACACAACAACCGGCAAAACTTTGACATTTTTGATCAAATTGATTAAGGAAAATTGTTGCAGAATCAATCTAGTCTCAATCAATCTTTACTCTACATAAAGTCTTTTTCTTGCATTTCTGCATTTCACAAATCTCCATAGTTACTTTGGTGGGCACACTATTATCATAACTAACAGAAATAGTCAATATCTCTTAAAGGCTGGGTTTCCTTATTGACTAATAGGAAATGCATTGCTTTCTTCCACCTCCAAAAAGGAACAGTAACGTTCAGGTGCAGATGCAACTGTGGGAAATCCCTAAATGCTTGCACAGCTGTGATTGGCTCATTCCCCCACAAAGTGACATCAAACTGGAGCTCTGACGCAGAAGAAGAATGGCGGCAGGCTGTCGTAAAATTACAGCTAATTATTCAGACTAACGTTCTTCTTAACCGTGTTCCAGTTTCCTCTCATGTTTGATTGTCCAAGTTTAAATTCAGGGGAAAATAATCAATTACATGCATTGTTGACCATTTGACTTAAAGGTATTTCCTTTATTTAAACAGTGTGAGTGGAGCTGATTAGCTTTATTCTGCAGCAGCTGAAGACTGCAGCGTGATTAAAGCCCTCTGAGGACACTTCCAAGTTTTGGATCAAATCATACAGGAAGTGTGGACCTGGAAAGCTGACCTGTTTCCAAGAGGTTTACAGCTTCTTTGGAAAGTGTCGTGATTCCAAAAAGCACAGTCACACACACAGAGCACTCAGACTTTAAAGCAGCAGCAGCAGCAGCTGTCTAACAGATGAACACTATACCATCGGAAACACTGATTGGAAGATATGAACTGATCTTCGGTCATTACGAAACAAAAGTGAACACGGAGCCATTTGACACAAGTGGGAATTTTGTTCAGAGGAACGGAGAACATAAGGAGGCAGGAAAACCCCAGAGCTGCTATCCCAGAACATAAATGGAAACCTTTACCTTCCCATATCTGAACAGCAAGCTCTCCACCGTCGACCCAAAAAGAGAGACGTTCTGCTCAAACTTCTTTGCACTTTCCTGTAAACACAAAACCACCGAGTGTTTAAAAAGCAACGCGTGTCAGGAGCAGAGAATGGGAACTATGGAGGCAGTGAAGTTGAAAAAAGGGTTTGAGGATCACGGGACATTGAAACGTAATGCTCTGATCTGAATTTATTTTTTGAGACTGATCCAAAATGGTCCAAAACATAAATCCTACAACACCTAATAATGTATGTGCTACAGTCGGTCTTTGGATAAAGTAAAATGTGGTCTTTTCAGCTTTCTAATCAATTTGACTTAATTCCATTATCAAAAAAAAACTATTTTTTTCGACTCATCTATGTAGTTTAGAATCAATAGCTTCTGGTAATTAAATATAAAAACGATATATTATATTAATTTATAACTATATGCTGGGAGTCGAGTAGTAGGTAATAAACATACGTATTGCACTTTTAAACGTCTCATTTGAAGGTAACTAAAAACACCAAGTCACATGAATTACACTTGACTCAGTGACTCTGAGCTGCTGAGGTAGTTAACTTAAGCAGCGGTTTAGCTCGGGTTCGTATGATTCTCAGTTTAAGTTGCTGTCTGGTTTCGAATGTACAACTACTAAACTAAATGGACGAGTATTTCAGGGAACAACACAAACACCTGCCGGACTGGGTCTTATCAGTAGCCTTCCATGATTCGTCACATCCCTTTAATGTGACCCTTTCTGAAAGAAAACGAGACTCAGCCTTGACTTGTGTCTGATACACTATATATCTATTTTTCATACCGATATTTTTAGTGTTATAGTTAAGGTGTAGTTGTACTGTTGTTTGCATTGGTTTTTGGCTACATTTTGCAATTACTACAAATTTTAGTTTTTACAGATATCACACATTTCTGTTGTGTACTTTTTATGTACTAAAAAAAGCCCTAAAAGTCATAATTCAAGTAGTTACTGAGCGTTTGCTTTATGTGCAGAGTGCTTCAAGAGTTGACGAGACTCTTACCGCCAAGCTGGGATGCACCACTCCGTCTTTTCCCGTCAGGCCGAGGTCCACTGAACTGCCCAAAGCGCTCTTCAGTTTCTTGCCGGCCATGCCCAAAGCAACGCCGATATTTCCTTTCTTCATTTCTCTGAAGGAGAGCAGAGGACAGACTGAGAAGCTGAAGACAGAAACTGACACACCAGTCAAATATAAGAAAGGAAATCATTTCACAAGCTGATGAGGTAGATTTGGACAAAGAAACTTTTTTATTATTTATAGAGGAATAGAAATAAGAATGAAATGCTGACAGTTTATCTTTTAACTGTGGAAAATGATAAACTACCTAGAATTTTCTTACTTTATTTTCCCTGTGAGTTCTTTGCCGGCGTACTGCATCCCAGTGAGAGCGATGTACATCCTCAGGATTTCATTGGTCCCCTGAAAACAGACAACAGACCTGAATCAGGAGGTCACTTGACTGAATGCACGTCTCAGACATGGCTCTATCTGGCAATGTATGGAAAAGGGAAAATAATTCCAGGTCCTTTTTTGTGGCTCTGTTCCAAAATGTAATGGCTTTGTCCTTGGCCCGTGCCCTACACTTCCACCAAATTTCCTGAAAATCGTTGCAATGTTTTTTTTTGTCTAATTGTGCTGACAGACAAACAGATGCAGGCAATTACCTAACCTCCTTGGCAGAATAAAAATGACACAAAATGTAAGCTGATGTGCTGGAAAACTGAGGCGCTGAGCTACTTTGTCTGGTTGGGAGATGACATAAAGAGAGAGACACTATTAAACCTGAGCAGCAGGTCTGCTCAGTCCATTTATTCCACAGGAAGTATCACTTATCCTCAACTAGCACTCATCAGCTTCATGTGTTTCCAACTCCTTCAGCTCAAACCTGCCACCTGCTGGCCACAATCAGTTCACAGTAGGGTTTTTTTTGTTTTTGGGAAAAAAAAAAAAATTTTTTTGCAATATTAACGCACATGAAATTCATTCTGAATCAAGACTTTGCTGAATCAAGACGTCTTAATTCAGTGTGGGAGTCAAGACCGAGACTATCAAAACCAGTCCCCGAATCCAAGCTAAGCGTAACCCATCACAGAGCCAGGATTATACAAATATTAGCAGAATAAAGTTACATAAAATCAACCTTCCTGCACTGAACCACAGTACAAAGACCTTATCACATTATTAACGTCAGCCTCTGCTGTTCTGGACACATTTCATTAACATTTCATGGCCTTCGATGTTAAAAATCAAAAGTAAAGGCTTTTTAAAAGTCTACTGTCTTCTGCCTGTTGAATTATCGAGTACCTCAAAGATGGGAAGGATGCGACAGTCCCTGACGTAGCGCTCGAAGGGGTAGTTCTTTGTGTAACCCAGACCTCCGAGGACCTGAAGAGCTTCACTGACACAAATCCAGCCTCCCTCTGAGCTGAATATCTACGCACACAGAGATAAGAAAACACAATGTCAGACACTGTTAATGCTTTCATTACATTCGCAAGTTTTCAGTGACTAACCTTGACGATGGCGGCCTCTACAGAACAGTCTGGAAGTCCCGGTCGGTCCATCATCCCTGCCGTGAGGTACGCCATGCTCTCCATCACGTAGGCACTCACTGCCATCAGTGCAAACTTCTCCTACGGTAACACACAGTAACATTCAGTTCTGAGCAGACACGGTGCTGGATCTTATTCCACTGAAGGAAAGCTTAGGACTGTACCTGGATCATACCGAACTCACTCAGACTTCTGCTGAACTGCTTCCTGGTGGCAGCGTACTCCGATGTCATCTCTACACAGAAACACACACATGGACTAATTCAGTTTAGAGCTGCGAGGATTAACTTCTTGGTAAGTCGATCAAACATTTATTTAAATAGCTGTTTTTAAATTTTAGCTAGCAATCCAAATATGAAATAGCAGTTTTTGACATCAAGATATTTTTATAACTCCAGACCGTCCTGTCTTTGTGACACGAGACTGAGTAGTGACTCAATGTAGCGTCCAGTCTGCCCTCAGTCCAATAAGACAAGAAGAAGTGCTGTTGTTTGGGTTGGTGTCATGGATGTGTTCAGAGAAATAACACATACATGTTTGGTGGTAGATTGGATCAGCAGAAGCGACGCTCTAATCTGTTCTGTTTCACGACACGGCTGTGATTGATTCATTACCTTCTACTACATTGAAATATGTGCTAATTAGCGTCTCACTGTAACGCACTAGATCCTGATGAAGCAGTACAAAAACGCGCATATGGGTAATTACCTACTTCAGGTTGTAACACGTCCATTATATGAATCCAAATGGTGTTGACACGGTGATAAAAAAACTGAGCTAAGTGAGGGAGTTGCAGGTCTACCGCTGCCTCAATCAATTTGTGTGTTTGTTAGTTTGGATTGAAACGTCAAAGTCACACCAGACCAGCAACTCCTGTGATCTACAAGTTCAAATTCCATTTTTAAAAAAAATCCTTATTCAGCTGTAGTATTACCTATAAGCTTTTTGATCATTCCTGCTGTGGAACTGCCCATACTGAACCGTCCAGAGTTCAGGATGTTCATGGCAACCTGTCCAACACAAAGCACAAGTTTAATGGAAAGTAGTCGGCGACACATAGTATAATACTCTGTTTCGAGGGCAGGTTCTTTATTACCTTGAAGCCGCTGCCTACTTCCCCTATGACATTCTCCACTGGTACTGGGACGTTATCAAAGGCCACTTCACAGGCTGGGAAAGAAAAAAAAAAAAAAGAATGAGTGTAAAAGATGAAATGTCAAAGCAGAAAATCAAATGTTCAGTGTGTTCATCCAAAAAGTAGGATGCTGACTGTTGGAGCCCCGGATGCCCAGTTTGTCCTCAGGTTTGCCGCTGGTGATGCCCCCGTAAGCCCTTTCCACGATGAACGCCGATATCTTATCTTTCCTCGCGCCGTCTTCAACCACCTCCGTCCTCGCAAACACCGTCATGACGTCGGCCGTCGCTCCGTTAGAAATCCAAATCTGATAACGCAGACGGAAAAAGAGTTTAAGGCAAACGGAAAATAATGAGGCGTGAGCGACGATGCAGGTGCGATTCCTCAGTCTCACCTTAGAGCCGTTGAGCAGGTAGTGTTTACCGTCTTCTGACAGGGTCGCCCGTGTCTGAATGGAGGCCGCGTCACTTCCACTGAAGCGATCAGAAAATAAGCAGAAAGTGTTCATATCATCATCTCGCCTACTTGACTAAAACTACTTATTTTTCATTAGCGGCTAATGGAAAATGCAGAGGAAAACGTAACCCAACTCAACGATGGGCTATTTTACATCGAAGTGATACTGGATCAAATTTAGTAGTACAGTACAAAGTCACACAAAATGTACCTTTATCAAAAACAACTGTATGCCATTAAGATTTACATATTTAACAAAACACTTGCTACTTAGCAGTGTGGCTGGTGTTTTCAACAAGTTTACATTAATATTAGGTTGGAGAGTCTCAACACTCGCTCCTCCACAGCGCATTTTCCCCAAACCGCTTGTACACATATGGTCACTTCTAAGTCCAAAAAAAACAAGATGGTAGCGGCCCAAATGCCAATCAATGGGTGACGTCCCAGTGGCCAAGTCCACTTTTTCTTACACAGTCTGTGTGTAATTTATCTGAACTTAAACCCATTACTGCCGCTACCAAATTACAGCGAAAATTTACCTTAGGAGATGAGAGGAATTTCTGATGTAATGAGGGAAGTGGAGATGTCATCTTAACCATTTTAAGTGAAAAACCACTTCAGACAGAAATCATTAAGTACGATGGAGTGCTTTCATTATCTCTGCAATCATTTTTATTTAGTGCTTTAGGCCTGCTGAAGATTCATGTTCTCACCTCCACCGTATGATGTTATTTCCGTAGATGAGAACACCAGATGCTTTTATAGAACATTGAAAATATAGACTAATAAATGAACACAGTCACATATGAACAAGACGTGCACTGTAGGAGTGTCTTTACCTTCCGGGTTCTGTCAGGCAGAAAGCTGCTATGTGTTCTCCTGAGGCCAGTTTGGGCAGATACTTCTGCTTCTGGGCTTCATTTCCTGCGATCAGAATGCCCTGAACGCACAAACGGTCATTAACAAATCACCTTCCAAAATACTGAGCCTTACCCCCTCTTCTCATTTCCCAATTTGTACATCCTCGACTCCTCTCCTCGTGTCTTAGTCCCTCCCACCTTAATTTGACACAGACACCTTTGATCTTGCATTTGATCATTTTAAATAACTAATACAACTTCTGAAACATAATTTGCCATTGTTTGTATAATCCAGCCGTGTGTCACGCCGCTTTTTTATGTTACGAGTACTGATCGCTGAACAGATTTCTACATCGGATACACCTGTGTATTCTTGGTCATAGCTCCTCTGGAAAACCTCCTCGTTCTTGAAGATGAATTTCAGGAACTGAGTCATCCTTACAGACGGTTTCCGAGTCCCAAGCAGGAGGACTGAAGAGCGAGGAGTCGAGGAGGCACAAAATAGAGAAATGAGAGGAGCGTCCTGTGACGATAACAAGTCAACTTTTTTCAGTTTTACCTTTAGTCCAATGGCTTGATGCGCAGCTAGTGTTACAGCGATAGAGCCATCTAATGCGGTGATCTCAGCCAGTCGTGCATACATGGTGTTGGACAGTCCGAGACCCCCTGAGAGAAAAGAAAACACTTCTTGGTTTATCTCTTGAACGTGCATGTGACAGAAATAGGCATTTTAAACATATCGGTGACTTATGTTACCGTGCTGTGGCAGCCAACTGGGAATGACGGGACTCAAGTACGTTTTGTATATTTTTCCATTGTTGATTTTTAAGAGGATTGTTCAGATCTTTTCGAAGGGAAAGCTCAAAAACGACATTTATTTGAAGCATTTTCTTGTCACTAGCAAAACAGTGTCAGTTTGAGTCCATGCGCTGAGCCTGATTTTACCCTCAGCTCTACATTTTAGGTCAGAACTCGGCCCGTGTCCTTCTGTCGTGACTGCATGGCGTGTGAATGGGTCCCGGCAATACGAAGTAAATACTGAGTTTGTAACTTTATGTAATGTCACTACCAAACACTTATTTTCTGAAATTAGGGAAACTTTTTTTGGGTGTCACTGCAGGAAATGCGTTCTTTCTGTGTGTACAGCCGTTCAGAACTGTGCTTCCTAACCATGAGCTGACTAGCATCTTTCACATGCTTTTATCTGGAAGCGATGGAAGTTCGATTCTCCACGTCTCGTAGTCAAAGTTGAGGCCAAATCGTTCTTACCGTACTCTTCGGGGATCTGCATTCCAAACAGCCCCAACTCTTTCAACCCGTTCATCGTCTCCGGGGGGATTTTGGCTTCTTGGTCAATTTTGGCTGAGTCAACTGAAAAAGGCAAAACACGTCTGTTTTACTCTGTCACTTTCTGAATAAATACATTTACTTCCAACATCTTCACCAGCTGAGTTCATCTGCACGAACAATAGCACTACCACTGGTCAAAAGCTCAACAGATGACCTTTAACCTGATCCACGCCCTGCTCTTCTGCCTCCCTCCCTCTCATTAAATCTCTCTCACCTTCCTCGGTGAAGAATTTCTCCACCGGTGCGACGAGCTGCTGGATCTCTTCAGCTTCTTCATTTCCAACCTCTGGGTAAGGGAACACCTCATCCTGGAGGACAACAGTCATGACAGCATGTTTCCACCTGGTAATTTACACTCGAGTTTGCTTTGGCTATAACGAAAACGCCACAACTGCACCAACACATGAGCATGTGCAAGCAAGGGAATAACAACTGCATTTAGAAACCTGTCATTTAAATACAAGTGCATCTAAAACAATGAGAATGTAAAAATAGAAACTGTTTAGTTGTCTTATACATGGATAAAGCTGTAGTTGGTCAAAAAAAAAATAATCTACATTTCGTCCTTTGGAGACACGACAGAAATGAGGGAAGACACAGGAAAGCTGGCAGGACAAATACAAAGACATTAGGTTAGAACCGAAACCATCTGCCGAGAAAAGCAGTCATTTCATTCATAAAAACCAAGCTGCGTGTGGTAAATAAAAAGCGTTGTCACACCTTACGACGAATATAAAACTTCTGACCTGGACGAACCAGCTAGTGTTGCTCTCTTGAGTTCGTACCTACCGTACATACACTTCACAAGGATGAAACTGACAGCTCCGCTCGTCTCTTACCTTGTTCACCTGACCGAGGAACAGATTCTTAGCGAACGCGAGGTTTCGTGAATGGGTCCGGATGAACCTCCGCTGCTGTAGCCGCAGAACTTCTCTCCCCGCGGGCCTCGCGTTACAGACGAGAAGCCGCTGACCGACTTGAACCGATTTAGACAAAACCGTGATTCTGTTAACGTTCATCATCCTTCTGCTGTTTAACCCGGAGACTGTAAACATCCCCTGGACGTGCGCCGCTGACTGGCCACCTTTCACCTATTTCAAGTCGCATGATGTTGACGTAAACAAGTGGCGACTTCAGGAACCCTCGTAATTAGCAGACGCGGTTTTCGGAACTCAGGACGTTTGGGACAAAATGTTTTTTTTTTTTATTGTTAGGAATTGTAACGAAATCATACTTTTATGATCAAGCCTATTACACAATTCTACTCATACTCATACTATTCATACTTCGAATACAACAGATTTAGTAAATATGAGAACAAAATAGCATCAGCAAAACTTGTTGATGTACTATAAATGCCATGTGTGTGCAGATATTCCAGATCACAAGGCCGCACAGAAGGTCCAGATAGTGGCCGCCGTGACATGGATAGAAAACGTGGACCAACGGGAGAACGACATCACATCGTGCCACATCAAGAAACCAATGACAAAGGGACACCTACCATCTTCTTGTGTATAATTACTGGGTCCAGGAGAAGCATAGTTTGTCAGACTTCACGCCCTGACACACTCTGTTGATGTTAGGGGTTGAACTCTGACCCAGAGCTCTGCGCAACTTTTCTCATTACTTTTGCCTTCTCCTTGAAATTTGTTATGACTTTGGAATGGCACATTTGCGTAGATAAAGACCATTTGAGTGATACTAAAAGGCTGTTGTTTGAATCAACGGACGTGCAGGAGGAGCCGGAGTCAGACAGAATGCTCTCTCCCTAACAGAAGAAACAGTTTTTATTGTAAGTCTTTAATGACCGAGTTATATGCAAGAACAACAAGCTGTTATTGGTTGAATCTTTAACCTTTAAAAACGAAGGTAGCCTACATCCTACTGTCCCTTTTCTTCTTTTTCTTTGTTTGAAAAAATAGGCACATACAATAATCTATTTATTAAAGTCTAGTTTTACAATATAAAACTGAATGAATGTATTTGCATATAGACTGATAATGAAATTTGACCTGTCATTATTATTTACATATTTTTTAGCGTCCCCACACTTTCCGACAGCACCTGAACGTAGCATGCGAGGATTGCAACATCCCTGATCAGATCACTGGGTGGCGCTGTGTACAAAGGAATAAGACTGTCTGTGAAGGCCCATTAGTTTTAATTTATTAAAACTTTTTATAATAAATGTAGACTCATTGTAACTCATCAACATTCGCTTAAAACTAATTAAATAGGACTAAAGGTTAATCACAGTCTACAAACAAAATGAAAATACTGATAATCCATTAAATATCACATCCACAGTTTACTGCACTGTAAAACTGAGTCTGGGCTCAATTAATATTTAGTAAATATATATAGAGGCAACATTTACTTAATGAAATAGGCTAAAAGGTAAACAGCTTTAACAAATATTAAGTTGAATTAAACATATTTCAGTCAAGTATTGTTTAAATTCTAAGTTTTATTCTAACTGTAATTTTCTTTTCCCTACACTTGGCTGTCTCAGTCTAATGATTCCTTGATGAATAACAAGTTGTTTTTTTTACTTGCTTTTTTAACTTCTTGAAAAATGGATAAAATGATCTAATACTATTAAGCAAATCTACATTTTAACCAGAGATTTGAGAAACGTATAAATACCCAGGGGGTTCATTTTTGTGAAATATTCAGTAGACCTGACCAAATCTAAGAATGTTCGAGAGCACATTTGATTAACTTTCTAACGTACATTTGAGTTGTTTTAGAACTTGAAATCCACTCAGTAATGTCACTTCGCTGCCACCATCGCTGACGTATCTCCAGAGATCACATGTTTTACAGTGAGAGGAAACGATCTCCCGTGTCCCTCCCAGACGCATCATGACGTCGTCCTGCTCGCGCTGGTATGTGGCCCTTAAAGCTGCATCTATTTTTAGCTCCCACCTCAAGGTCCAGACAAACAGGCAGGATAAACCGTCACTCAGACCACCTGCTGCAGTCAGGCAGCCAGCCAAGCATGTTTGTTGTGTAAGAGTGAAAAAGGAATGAGTGTTCTGCTGCTTTGACCTTCATCAGCTGTTACAACATTTTGTTCAGATTCACACAAAGGCCTTATTGTCCCTAAAGGAGGCCGTCATTGTTGAACAGCTAAGGCGGGAGTTAAATATAAGCGTGTTTGTGTCACTTCGGGGCAGGGCTGGACGCTGAGGTCATGTCATCTGTTTGTGGGATTGTTTCCAGGTTTCCAGCAACACTTTAAAGGTCCACGCGTTACGTAACAAAAAAAAAATGAGAAAAACAACCCGAGCGATGACATCAAGGGTTGTCTCAGCCGGGCCTCGATGAGGACGGATTCACGACATAAAACTTGAGTTATGGGAGAACTGAACGTGAGGAGTTTGAATCGCACGACAGGAGGTTTTTCATATGACCAAACGCATCGGTTTTGAATTATGGGAGGTGTAGGAGAAAGCATTTTTGGAGACTGAATTATACTGAGAACCGAAACTTTAGCTGCAAAAACAACATTTAGGGAGTTATACTGGGAAAGAACATTCACAGAAAATTAAACTGAACCCTCGAATGAATAAATAAAGATTTGTACAATGAAATAGAAAATTCCTAGTCTTAGTTTAGTTCTATCCCCATTGCTGTACAGTATTTTAAATAGCCTATGTACTGTGTGTAAGTGCAGTTTACATTTTAGGACCATGTTCAGATAAAAAGGCAGTCCTTGATCTTATACTGAACCTCTACAATGTGTCTTTTTATATTTTATTTTTTCCTCTACCATGGAGGTTATGCGATCACTCCCGTCTGTCTGTAACTAGGTTTAAAACTAGGTTTAAGGGTCAGGCTCGGGCCAAGGACAAACCCCAAACATTTCGGTTGTTTTTCATTTTGTTCATTTTCACATTTTGTTGTCTTTCTTTAACATGGGGGAGCCCCAGGCTAACCTAGAACTTAAGACATGTAACACTCTAACAAATAAATTAACAAATGACACACAGATAACAAATAAATAAACTAGAAAATATCGGGAGAAATTTTGAATGCGTCTGCTTTTTGCTGCAGATATGAAAAACGCGAAACTCAAACTGCGATTTTGTAAACACCGCAAAAGATATCGAGATACAGGTTGAGCCGAGGAAAGTCTGAAGTCTCGTGTCCCGTTTAAAGGTTCAACTGCGTTTCTATGTTAAAGCGCGACGACGTGGCTCCAAAAAGGTGTGAGTTTGATCATTTTCACAGTGTCTTCACATTGGAAATGAATGGGAAATGTCAGACAGTGTTTTTTTTGCGATGGTTAAACTGAATCACGACGATACTCACTTTGGATGATTGTAAACCTCTGACGTGCGAGTATTTAATGTGGCGATATACCGTATGTTCAATGTCTGACGATATTACAAATGATCTTATAACAAAATTGAGACTTCTTCCGTTTTTACCTTTTTTTTTAAATGTCTTAATTGAATTGATTTAGTGTTTGAT
>JAPQRN010000021.1:28671672-28681912 GCA_037367275.1 Coranthus polyacanthus
TTCGAGGTAACTTGGATGTTGCTTAAGATTTATTACTGTTACAGTATATTCAGTCATTTTGTATCTTCTTAAGCTGTTCTTTGACTGGTGACATGCTCAGAGTACGTGCACCTTGCATCTTTCTTCTGGGTGATCGCAGCAGTCCAGCGTCTGGATGACCGGATTATGCTGCCCATGTTACTGATGACGGTCAGACAGGCCATAAACCCTGTGTTCCAATAAATATTTCAGCGTTAAGCGAGCCAGTACGTGGAACTTCTCGTTTTAAGCTGCACCTCAGACGTTTCTTTCAAAATATTCCCACTATCCCACTGAGATCAGGACATTGCACTGACCAACAAAGCAGCGATACTCAGAGACAGCACGTGTTTTACAGTATAGTATTTTATTTTGCGTTCTCAACATCGTCACAGTACTAGTTTTACATCAATAGGGTTTTGTCTACTTAGAAACAGAATGCATAATAAAATAACTGCACTCCTCCCTCCCCTTTGACTTCAAAAGTGGGCTGTGAGTGTGAGACGAGAGCGTCAGAAGTCAGAAGCAGAGTTAACTGTGTAACAGTTGGCTTGTTCATCTCTAGATCCTATGATAATACAGTCCTGTCGGAGGCAGAGAGAAGCAGTCGATGATTATGTAAATATCAGAGGGGAGCAGGAATGCACCTTCAATGTAACTGCAGACATTGAGTAGTAATAATAATAATTTACAGACTATTTACATATGTTCTTTCGTTCGTCCTCTCTTCAGTACCCACCCACCCTTCAAACCCGCTTTTGCTTCACCATGTTACATTAGATTTCTCCAGATGGATTGCTATTTACACTCAGCAGTACACTGCCATGTCTTTATATTGTACAATGGAAACAGAGGTGAAATGCATGCTGGAGAATGACACAGCTTTTAAAATGAACAAAAAAAAAAAAAAAAAAAGACACGCTAGCAGGCCGGAAATCATCTAAATGTAAACAAGCATCAGTCAGAGAAATCAAAGCTACGCTGAAGGTTTCGGGTCTAGGTAAGCCTGCTGCTTGGTAGAATAAAGCTTTAAAAAAAAAAAACAAAGTAAAGAAAAACACAGTAGGCATCAATGGCATGCAACAAAGCACCTCACATGGAATCTGGGCAGACTGCACAATGGATCATTGATCTGAATCAACTGGATGGTAGGAATCTGTTTGTGACAAGCTGTGAGTGGTCATCTACCGCGCTGCGATCAGTCAATTCAATTTGGTCCCCGATTTATCGCGTAGGATTCAAATTGCAGTGGCCGTTCGGAGTCGAATCTGAATCTTACCTGAATCTGCATGACATAAAGTACGCTGGATAATTGAGATTTTCAGACTAGCATAAAACAAAACGCACGTTGAATGATGAGAGATGTCTTAAAAACATTACCACGTTCTAATAAGCCCCTATTGATTTAGGAGTTCTATCAAACGGTCTTATAAGTGGTTTCATGAGAATTTGTTGATGCACTGTAGAACAGTAATAAGCCTTAACAACATTTTTAAGAACGTGCTCCGGTTGCAGCTGGTGTTATCCTGCTCTTAGGAAAGTGTTTTGCAAAAATGGAAAGACATCCACAACCACAGACTGTATATAAAAGGTGGACGCAGCCACTGAGATGTCGCCTATCGGTTTGTGGCCGTCGCGGTCTGTTTTTTGTTTTTTTTGGTGTCAGAAATGACCGTATCTGGACAAGAAGGTGGAACTGGGGAAGAGCGAGAGGTGAAACCCCTGAAGATAAAAAAACTGACCGCACCGCTAACTAACGCGGTTATGGTAAACGCCACAAAGTAAATGTTAACACACACAGCTGTTTTTGATAACAGTAAAGTCAACTTAATTAGCACTAGCTGCCCTAACTAGAGAGACTATATAATCCAGTACTGAATGAATGCTAACATTCGCTAATGTGGCTAAGATAAGCTAACAGGCTGGGTATTGTAATTAAGTTCTGGGAAACTTCATGAAACGTTTGCAGGACAAATCATTTGACGGTCATGTTAGTGCAATTTCTTAACCGCACCCCTTAATTATGCATAACGTTCAGTCTTAACACAATTTAAACCGGCGAATCATATCAAAATTCACCCCCGTACAGCGGACTGTACCGGACTGTAAGATGGCGGTCTATGGGGACTGTCTCTTTGGAGCCAGACTCAAGTAGCCATTTGAGGAACTGCAGGTTTTGGCACTTGGTGTTGGCTTCATTTTTTCCTTGTTGGCTTGTCTAAAACCGGACACATATGGTTTGAGCCACGCTCTTTCCTTCTTGCTCTACCTGAAAAGCAGCTGCAGAACCAGCCACAAAATGTATTTATTATGGCTTATTATTGACCTACAGAGCATTAGTTAATATTCTGTTATTGTTTCATAAACCTTTATTTAAGGATTCATGTATTGTTATTGATCTATAAGTGTTAGTAAAGGATCCATTATAGCTCTATAACGCATTACTTATAAAACTTTTATCAGGGGAGTCTTGTAAAAAAATGGTACCTTGACAACCTGAAACCTGAGGAAAGAACTATTTAAGAACACTGACCTACCGGATATTACTTGACAACAGTAATGTGTAAGCCATTCAGTAATACAGATAATAAATATAGAGATAAGATTTTCAGAATACTTCCTGTTCATCATCATTTTGATTCGTCACAAAAGATAACGCGAAGAACTTCCTTGTCACAGCTGTGATACCATCCAGCTTCAGTTACGTTAAGATCTGGACCGACTGCTACTGTACGTGGATCGGGAAAAGATATAGATTTAGTTATTCAGATACATAGTTGACTTGAGTTAGCTGTAACCGAAGCTATTCTACCATTCATTGTCAACAACTGTAACACTGATACAGTTTGGGAATACACAGTAGTTAGAAAATAGCCTCAAAATACACCGTCACATGCAATTTCCTTTGACATTCTATCAGTACAGAGGGTCCAGTCCCTCCAAATCCATGTGGATACTTCACAGAAACACTGAGGAAGAAATGACAGAAGAACCTCGGGTAAAATGAGACAAAACTAACAGAACTAATCAAAAATGGGACAACCATCAGATTGCAGTTGTTCTTAGACAAAAAAAAAAAATACATATTGCACATACAAACAAATCCATCTCATAGTCTTTAAGCAGATACAGACTATATATCAACTAAGTAAAACAGAAAATATGCTCCAGCACACCAGCCCATCACGCCTCCACTCCGCCACAGACACTGTGCACAGAATGGCCAGGAGGTACAACCAGCCATCCCCGCATAATATGTCAGAACGATGATTGATATAAAACTGCCATTTGTGGTGAGTGAAGCAGAAGATGCTATCACCGTCACAGAATGATAATTATTGATTTTTGTACTGTCCCTCCGATCGAGGGAGTAAACAGCACTCGCTGCTCAGAAGAGACGCACAGTGAAACCCAGGAGGGACTGTCCACACACTCAGCCAGCTGAGAGCTTCCACGTCCAGAGAGACAAGTGGGACACAGTCACGTAGCTGGCCGCCTGCTCCACGGTCGACGAAACACAACCTCCTCCTCTTCCTCCTGAAGAATCCTACCAGGTCGCAGTACGACACATAGAGCATTTCGTATTGTTCGCTGTAAAAATACTTAAAAAAATAAAATGATGGCGGACAAGCAGCCGGTACTGAAGGGCGGACATTCAGATGAATCTGGTTGCTCAGTAGCTTTCGCTGTGGCTTCCTTTTCCACAGCAGGAGGAACGACTCAACGAAAGGTGCAGCGGATGAGACTGTGTGCCTTGAACACTTTCCACACAACTCAAAGGCAACCATTAACAGTAGTATCCCCGCTCACTGGACTGCCTAACTAATACAAGCTTCGACTGATTCTCAACAGTGAAACTACTATGTGCGAGTACAATACTGAGATTTTTAATTGATGCCATTTGTTCCGTAATAATAATTAGAATAATAACAGTTGATATTATTTTACAAAATACTATGCACAATATACATAAAGCAATTTTTGTGACTAAATCAGCAAATGCTTCAATAATTGGCACATTTATCACTGCTAACAGAGATATCACAGTGCACTGTGAGCTACAGCTACATTAAATATTTGTACAGCTACTGCTGAGGCTGTCTGTCCGTCTGTCTATCCGTTCAGTAAAACCATCCTCACACTAGATAAAATTTGTAGACATTTATTCACTTCGGTAAAATACTAGTATGTAAGATATTTGATCCTTTAATTTACTGAGGAGGAACAGTAGTTGTGGTCTTTGTGCATGCTATAGCTTTGCTGTCTGTTGCGCTTGAAGCAAGCAGACGAGACTTATAACCTGAAATGAAATGAAAGGGGGGAAAAATGTTCAATTAACTGCCCTGGTGATGAGTGAAACAAAAAAAAAACTGAGGGAGGCACTGGATCTCGTCTGGCTTCGACTCACCAGAGACCAGCGAAGCACAGTGCGACCGTCTCATCAGAGTGAAATCAAAGTTCGGTCAGAGACAGACTGGTTCCGGTGTGGTTCACACCACCGTACTGATGCCGCTGTGCTTGGGCTTGGTGCTGCTGGAGGCCTGGGAGGGCACCGATGGCGGACCGTGGTGGTGCGAGCCATGCGGTGGGTGTGATGAGTGCGCCGAGTGGCTCCCATGGCCGCCGTGCTGTGCATGAGCGTGAGGCGGGTAGGGCGTCTGAGAAGAAGGCGGGTGGAACTGGTGGGGAGGGTGCTGCAAGTGGGCTGGCGGGTGGTAGTGGTGGTGGTGGTGGTAAGGCGGGGGGTTCTGGGTCATGTGGCAGAACTGGGCGTGGTGCGGGTGCATGGGGCCCGGCGTGTCCGTCTCAACTCGGGCCGTGTGGTGCAGGTTGGCTGGGTGTGGGGTGTGGGAGATGAGGGTTGGGTGCGGGGTCGGCGGCGTGGGGCTCGGGGACTTCACCCGCCTGGTGCCAAACAGAGATCCCAGCAGCGAGGAGGAGTTGGGCAGAGACTGGCCGCTGTGGCGGGAGGGACAGTCTCGACTGGAGGGAGTTCTCCGCCGCATGTGAGGACTGCTAATGATGGACCCCTGCAAGAGAGAAGGCAGTCAGACAACAGCACACACACTGTACTGCACACAGCGACAAGGCCACGTGGGCTGTCCGGTGGGATAAAGCAGAAAAAAATCAGGGTAGACTTGCTGTGGATTCGGTACATTAGTTTTAAACAAAAAAAAAAAAAATCAATGCGCCACTCTTATGGAGCTAATTTCCTGCCAAATAAACAAAAGATATATTACAAAGGCCCAGGGATTAGTTTCTACATTTGACTTTATTTTGTAACTGCTGAAAGTTTGGATTTTTTTGGCCAAGATGAATATTACATGTATATGTAAATGAGGCTAAAATGGGTAAATCAAACAGGTCACTTGTGAGAAATGAAATTTGTCAGCACAAACACAGTGTAAAGATTGTGCCAAAAGTCACATGAAACTTTAGGAAATCTTTTTTTTTTTTTGCACTTGTAAGACATGCTGTAGTTGAATTGAATTTGTTTGATAGGTACGTTTTGTATTTGCATTAGTTTGTTAATTGCGTTCTGTATTTACAAACCAAACTGTGTGAGTCACAAGGCATTATGTTTTGTTAGGCTTTGACAGGAAATTATCCATACCCACTGCTTTGGGCTTCTGCTGTGCACACAGGTTTGTTGAATTCTTCCCTCAGCAGCACAGACTGCACAACCAACTGCAGCTGATTTCAAATCTCATTTGGCCAGTTGTGGAAAAGCAGCTCCATTTTCTTTTCTGGTTCACCACCTTTGTTTGTCTATCCTTGCTAACATCTCACAGTCGACTCTCTCAAAATGGTTTGGAGGCTCAGTTTGCAGAGTCTGCCAGAGCCTACAGCATCTGAACTGTCATGAGCAGCAAACAGCTTCAAAGTCAGCAAATTCCCTCTCCGACTGCTGCTGTGAGCTTCTGTCATTTGTACTGTATATCTAATTCCTAAGGTATCCTCCCTAATTTTCATATTCCCCCACTTTAAGTCTTTGTAGAACAACAAGAAGCTGCAGCATGTAAACACACATTGGTATGCAGTAGTGCTTTGAACAGAAAAAGTCTAGTTCATTCAAAGTGCAAACCTGTGTCAACTGATAAGTTTTGATGTTTCTAAAACTACTTAGCAAGACAAAAAAACAACCTTCGTGGGCTTTTAAAAAAAATAAGACACAGTAGCAGAATAGGCCAAGAATAATAAGATACGAAGCAACCAAAATTGTCTGTTACACAAATGAAGCATATCTTTCAGAGCCATGCATAACATGCAAGCTAAGCTATGACTTAGCAAACAAAAAAAAAAATCCAAATTATTTATTCGATTTATTTTCTGGAGTGACAGGAGGAGGGGCGGCTTCCCTAGATTCCTGTTTTTGCACGGAACATGTAAATATGGAAAAGAAAATAGCACTTTGCCTGTCCTTTCACGGAGACTTTAAGGTTACGACAGGGAGGGGATAAGAATGTCATGTCAAGGACGGGGGTCACAGAAAGGATAAGTCGATCTTCTCAAACTGTCATGCAAGAGCGACTGACGAAGCATTTTTGAGTGCAACAAAAACAGAACAAAATTCAGGAAATGCCTGGAAATCTAGCCCACTACACAAAAGAGGGTGACTCAGAGGTGAGAGTCTAAAAGACAGAGTGTCGGGTGTATTATTAGTCATGTCATGCTGTGTATGTGGAGGGTTAACCCGGGCCACAGATTTTCATTCCTGTTCAGCCCGATGCATGCATAGTGACCAAGGTGCTCACAACAAAAAACACCACTAAAACAGAAAAAAAAAAAAAAGCTGGTCAAACTACACAAAACACAAAAACAGAGACTAGCGTGCTCAGAGTGAACAACATAAAGTCAGAGGTCAGCTCGGCATTGGTTTGCGTCCTACTTACTTCCATATTGCTGTCTAGTGATCCTGCACTGCTGCGTCTCCCACGCTTGCCTGCCCAGAACATGTAACATGACAGATTAGACATGCCTTTTTAACACATGGAGGTGCACATATCCCTTCTGTCTAGAATGTGGGACTCTAGCACCCTAAGGTGGCGGGTGGCGCAAGACGAGCCAGCGGCAGACCTATCAGAATGGCAGAGGGAGGCAAGAAGGAGACTGAAGGAGACTGGGAGATATAGATCACTGCTACTCTCTACAAACTCAGCCTCTAGGACAACACAAGCTTGGAGATGTGTGTCTACGCAGCAGCTTGAGGCATAGCTGGCAGGAGACCATACCACCAGTAAAAAAACAGTAAAAAAAAAAAACTAAACTCTGGTTGCATTAAACACACAGTCTGTAACTTCTGCCTCTAGGGTGTCTCAATCAAAACAACAATAAAAGACACAGTTTCCATGAAGTTGTGAAAGCAGTGTGGGATCATGGGAGTTGTTGTTTTCACCAAGGAGAATCTATCTGAGGTGAACCAGACATGTTTACAGATGAGGTGATGTACTAAAGTTTTATTCACATTACATTTAGTGATGCATATTCGGTATGGATTTCCCTTAATTTGAACAAGTAAACAACCGATATAAAACAAATGTAACATAGGCATAGTTGTTTTTAGATATTTTAATCCAGAAATGTTGACGCCACCTTTGATCGCTGAACCTCTGTCTGACAGTTTATCTGCCTAAAGATTCATTACCAACTGTAGTAGGCTTTCTTGCTGAACAACAGATAGACCATATTGTCTGTATCTTCTTGACCATCTGCAGCTCTATATTTTCTTGCCAGTAGAACAGCAGTGTGACCCCATGTTTCTCTTTTGTCGGCATTGCATTACCGTCTTCTTTGGATAAATTCCCACTGTGCATTAACACCGTGAACATCCATGTTGCATCTGTCGAGCAATCCATACCGCAAGAGCATGAAAGTCATTTGCCAATTAAAAAGTTGAAAGTTAAAACAACATTCCAGATTTAAATGGGCGGTGTCTGATCCGTAGTTTTCACACAGACTGGCTAGAATTCTGCATGTATGTAAGTTGACCTTGTTTGAACCTGCTGTTCAGGTCACTGAGTGTATGGACGAGCTCTGCAGTGTGGAGGCCACTCTCTGAGCCCTGCCTGAATCAACTTCACAACATTAATTCCTCTTACCGCTAAGACGCTCAAATTGATCGCACTGACCTACATAATGCTGCCTCCTCCCCTGCCAGTGATGCAGGATTATTAGTGATAGCCTCCAGTAAATTACACCTGGGCCCATTAGCAAACACACCCATCTCTATCTCCTTGCTTCAGTGGATTCATGTCTCATGGGATGTGTTAACTAACACTCTCCACTGGCCAACTGACTACAAGCCAAAACCTGGATAGGAAAAGGAATAAGACTCCCTGTTTTTCCAATCAACAGCTCCATGCCAGCTACCAGCTGGGGAACACAGTCTACTTTGACTAGCAAAGGATAAGACATCGTAGCCATGGCAACCTCTGTTTTTACCTGCATCTGAGAGGTCACGTAGGGAACTGCTGAGGGCGCTCCTCTTTAAACCTTCACCGATGGCGTAGCTGTCGTCGAGGCTTGCTCGGCTCAGGTTGCCGTTGCCCGTTTCCTTCTTCAACCCCGAACTCTGGGAAATACTGGGCCTCACCACCCCTTTCTGTTTTTCGAGTTCAGCTGAGAAGAGAAAAAGTTGACAGAAAAACAATCAACTCTCTTACAATCTGCTGAAGGATTGGCTTTCCCACTTGTTGGCAAGATCTTGATAATAACATCAAACTGTTGCTCACATTCTATCCGGTACTTCTCCATCTCCTGGACTTCAGCAATAGATTCTCGCAAATCGTCAGTAAATTTTTTGCGGTCCTGAGGGTTGGGTGCGTTGAAGTTGATGAGGACTTTGATGTCCGCTCCAGGAATCGCTGACGTCAGGCGGACTCCATTGGGATAATCTAAACAGTGATGATATCAGGTCTTTGACATGTGTCCATACAGAACAGGGAACTTTACAGTAATTGTTTTAATGACCTTCTGCTGCAATTAACCCTTCCTCCATATCTTTATAATGACCAAACTGAGGGGCGTCTTCAGTATTTTTTTTTTTAAACCTTCTGCAACCAACAATTTGTCTGTGGTGTCATGTTTACACAGAAACTGGCCAAATGTATGAAACTGAAAAACCCGAGGATTTGGACTTCTCTCTCACACTCTTGCTTTTATTCTTCATTGAACTACTTCTGTCATTTTTTTATGCGTGTAATAAAAACAACACCATGAATATGTTTGAGGAGAATCTGTGTGAAAATGTGCACCCGTTTTGTCATGTCTAGCCCCTCCCTATGATATAATTTCACCAGTCAGATAATTTAGCCTTGTTTAAAGCACACAGACACTTTAAGGAAACGTCCTGGGACTTACATTGATTCTCAAAGAGCAGCACTTGCATGCCATAGAGTGAAAAAGACTGCCGGAAGCTGTACGTCACAGAGTTTTTCTTCTTCTGGAAAATTTTAGTAACCTACGAACAGAAGCATAGGTTTAGTCTCTTTTCGTGACCCAGGTGGGTGATTTCCGATGTGCTGGACTATTAACATCATTCATACCACTAGCAGGTCATTAAAGAGGAAGATCTCCCTTTGGTGCAGGCCCAGCTTTTGTGGTTTGTTGGGGTCGGGCACTTCAAAGAGTCTGCAGTAACAGACCAATCTCCGGTGGGGTAGTGATAGTACCTGCACATGCATAACAGCACCCTTTTCAAGGCAGTTGTTTGTCGCCTCAATGTAGATGACACATTAAGAAGTACTAACGATTTGAGTGGAACTTGAATATAAAGAGTAATACTTACACAACCCAGCCCATGGTGTAAAGAGCCGATCTGGAAGAGATGAACACAAGGTTCAAAATGAGAGAAGATATACTTTATTGTCCCTGCAGTGAACATTTGGCTTGGGCAATAGTGCTTCATATGGTTGCAATGGCATAAATACAACATGTAACATAAATACAGTATGAAGCAGCCAGACAATGCAGTGTTACATCAAAAACACAAAAATTAATACATACAATGTCAGAAAAAGATGTGTAAAAAGTAGGGCTGCTCCCTAATAGGCAACAAAAACATTAGTCGATGAGTCGAAGAGGTTTCGATTATGTATCGTAAAAAAAAAAGGGCGAATTATACTCTAATATTCATTTTAAATGAGCTGAGTACCAGTGTAATTAAGGTATTTCACAGAAAATGTTGTTTTAAGCATTAATGTTGCTAGGCTAGCAAGTCGTT
>JAPQRN010000021.1:28685793-28722268 GCA_037367275.1 Coranthus polyacanthus
GAAGTGTTGTATATGTTCTATAAGATAAAGACAGGCGGGGTCTCTCTCAATCAAACAAATAAAAGATTTACAGATGGCGCGAAGTAGCCTGGGATCGAGGAAATTGTTCTCATTGTTTATGGACCTCTCGTGGGCAGAGATCACGCTTAGAGACGAGGTAATGTATTAAAGTTTTATTCACATGGCATTTAGGGACTACATCGTTTCAGTCTAATGAAACGGCTGCACACAACGCTAAACATTAATGCAACGCTGGTTCATTGATTAAAATTTTATATTTCTCTGAAGTACATGAATCAACAAAATATGCAACACAGAGCTAGATGGTTTTTGATATTTTAAAGCAGAAATAGAACATATTACAGCTTTAAAAACGTTCTTATCCTTAATTCAATATAAATTTTAAATGGTGGCAGATGGAATAGTGAAACCAACAGAAGTTAATGTTTTTATAGACTTTTATTTATTTAACATGTATGTGTGTTTTTTAAATCTTTTTTTACAGCATGTTTTATTTATTATGTTCTTAGATATGTTTCTTATTCCCTCTCTATCTTTACCCTGTCTTTTATGTATGTGGAATGTTTTATGGACAGAGCACGAGTGGAACGAACCCAGATCCAAATTTCCTACAACGCGGGATAATAAAATGAACCTTGATCTTGGAGTCGGGGTTGATTATTTCCAAGTTAGTCTGTTGGCCGTACTTATGTGCTGTATTTCCAGCTTTCAGCGGAGTTTCCTTACCTGTAGGCTTCTATCAGCCTCTCAACCTTTTGTGCCTCTCCCTGGACTCGGATGTGTGCCTGGAATTTCCTGAGCGCCTCGTCCAGCTCCATGGCTGAGAAGTCCATTTCAT
Organism: Coranthus polyacanthus; assembly: GCA_037367275.1. Classification (NCBI taxonomy): domain Eukaryota; kingdom Metazoa; phylum Chordata; class Actinopteri; order Kurtiformes; family Apogonidae; genus Coranthus; species Coranthus polyacanthus. Next base: position 28,686,653 of record JAPQRN010000021.1, read on the forward strand.
CGACCACACAGCTGGTGAGAAACACAACATCAGAAGCGGTAAGCAGGGATATTAGGCCAGAAAAAGAAACAGGTGTAGAGTACAACTGTGATTGATGGTTTATGTGGCTTCCAAATCTAATTAGTCAAGCTTGGATATGTAGTGTATAATTCTGCAAGATGTAAAGCAGATATAAAGCAGCATTTTAACACAAATTACATTCGTGGTTGCTTTGCCTGGCTGACCTTTACTTCAAACATCAGGCACCTTGTGGCCTATAAAACTGCTCTACAGTAGGTAATGCATTAGCTTAAAATTGCTCAAGCTAATATGCCTCTCTATTGACAATGAGCAACTTTAGCATTCATGTACAGTCAGACCATTCACAGATGATCAGCTAAATGCTAGTCCAATAATCACAATTTAGTAAAATTTAGTTCTGTTTCTGTCTCCACAGACCTCTAAAATATCTGTATCTGTAGTTAGGGGTGGATGATCTGATGGTCTTACATGATCTTAATCTGTCAAAATGATCTGCTTTTCAGAGGAATTGTGCAGATCGGATCGTTAAATACAGCAACAGCAGGGCTTTCCAAACTTTTCTACCCCACTAAAATTCATTTAAACGGGCAGAGTACCAGTGTAAATACGGTATTTTACAGAGAGAATGTTGCATCATGGGTCATTTCTAGCATTCATATTGCTGGGCTAATGAGTACATTTTCGTCAGGTTCAAACTGATTCTTTAGAGACTGAAAGAATTTGGTTCATCCAGTTTAACCTGCAGGAGTTTGTGCAGCATGTTATGCTACCACTGAAGAAATACATTCGTGACAACTGAAAACGATTTCAGAAATTCTGTCAAACAAGTTCAGAAAGGTGGTGTGAAAACTCTGCAGGATTGAGAGGAATCGACTCACTGCAATAACTCAGTGAGCTGCTGGTGGCTGCAGACTAAACAATTAATTTTACAGATGGATTTTTCAGTAGGGAAAATGTTGACAGCCTGTGCTTCATTAATACACAGATTTGTTTCATGTTTCTTCAAGCTATTGCCTAAATATTGCAAAAAACATCAGTCCAAAATAATGCAAAAAAAGTCTCTTTTTAGTCAAAATTCAAAAAACCCATCACCCTGTCTAAGCCCTCCAGAAACCTGTTATAGTTTCTGTTTAAAACCGCCTACGTTTTTGCAGGAGGTTAGATGATTGTGATTCACATCGTGGATTGTAATTTTACCCGAAAAGATCATCTGTTTTTATGATCTTTTGGCCAGCCCGCCCAGCCCTATCAGTAGCTGCTGAATGCTCAAATGTGTCCATCCCAGTTAGTTATGCCATTTGGTGTTGGGTAAGTAGTATGCAGTAGGTGTTTTACTGAAAACAAGGTAGACAGAGTTAACATTGAGACAAAAGTGTGAAGTTATGGATTATAAAGCCATAAGCTGAAAAACTGAAGAGCTCCATAGAGCTAAGGGGGTATGCAAAAAGGGTGCTTGTCACTTTGTATGATCTGGGGACTTCTCTTTGATGAGGATTTGTGAGGATTGTGACTCTGCTCTGCACATCCGATGATACCTTGCACATGTCACGATTTATAGACGTTTTCTCAAGGAGCCCTTTAGATATGCCTGTCAAACTGACACTGACGGACCTTTTCTGGCCTTATCCTGCACTGAATCTCAATGGGCTCTGATAGCACAAGCAGCATGCTTCAAGTGGATGCTTTGACTCACTGTTTCAAATAAGTCAGACCAGTGTATAAGAATAAATTAGGTACTCTATTCCAAAAAGGCAAAAAATCACCACTGGATAATACAAGATCATTATGACTTCCCTCTTCTATCAAAAGAACTCAAGAATATAAAGCGAATCAGCACGTTTGTGTGATCATCACCGCAATATCCCGAGTGGATTTTATTTCCTGGATGCAACTTGAGTCATTACATAGTACTTAAGACTCCAAAGACAGTTTGAATGAATGTAGATTGCAAACTCAATTCCAACAAAATGATGATATATGTTTTTGTGTCCAGGAGATAAAACACAATTTCTTTTTACTGGAAGAGGTGGGAAGTTCCATCAAAAGCATGTGTTAGTGAATCTTGATGCTTTCAACGTTGCACAGCTACTGCATTTTAAAAATATTCAGACATGAACTTACTCAAGGACATCTCGGTTGAATTGTTTCTGTCTGTTACCCAAGAATTCGCCAATCATCTGCCTACTCAGTCCTTTCCTCTGGAGCAGGAAGTGGGCCACACCCACTGGGGTGTCTGGAACAAAGTTTCTCTCTATCAGATACTGGACGCCTTTTTCTGGTTTCCTGGAGAAACAGGAGAGGGGTAGAGAGAGAGAGAGAGAGAGAGACTGTGAGCCAAAATCGAAAGAGGGAGAACACAATCCAAATCTGTGATTATCCCACTGCACTCCTGCCCCGAGCCAAATGTGTGTCAGATGAGGGACGGGATTTAGGAAAGATGGAGGGGGGGATAGAGAGCGGCACGAGATGGAATCTGGCAGGAGGGGAGGGGGGTGTTTTCTCTGTGGTGTTGATCACAAATGATTAAAAGGTACTTCATGGTGAAGTCTGAAAGAGACCAAATCCACAGTCGTCTGTGATTGAATAGATTTACACAGGCTCGGGTAACTGCTCTGCATGAAGTGGAGCAGAATAACTGTCTGAAGTATTTTCACACCTGTACCTTTTTGCAACCTGTCAGTTTTATAGTAGTAGTTCATTTTCCTCCTTGCTGTGGTTCCTTGGTCAAGTGTGAACACAGTAATCACACTCCACTCCGGACCAAGACCGCTTAGAAGAGGTGGTCTTGGTGTGGTTCCAAACAAACTATGGAGTGGTTTGTGTGTGGTGGGAATGTGATCGGCCTCTATCTGAACCAACAACTGGGTGAACTCTGCATGTTTGAGTTAAACAGGTCCTGCAGCCAGATGTGCTTTTCATACAAGGATGTGCACTAGTTGTATTTACTTTCTTGCTCCCCAGACACACCTGACCAACGAGTGGAGTGAATGTTCTCACGTGGTTTGCAGTGATACATTTTAGTTCAGTTGAATTTATTAATGTGAAAAGAAGCTGGACCAAGGGGGAAACGCTCCAAAGTTGCAAACTCATCAACAGATTTGGATCAGAGAAAACAAACTCTAGGTGTGAAAATGCTCTCAGACTCATTTGCACCTTAAGTAGAACAAGCAGACAGTAACGTTTCATTCAACCTTACTGCATGTTTAGTGAATATAAGAAATGTCTTTTATGTTCAGCAAAAAGCTCCGAAGTTGTGTAATGATGGAGATTTGATTTACTTGACCTCTTTTAACCCTCAGCTGACATGTAAAGTAGGATTGTAAAAGAGTTATTCATAGGTTAAAAGGTCTAAGCAATGTATCGAACTGTGTCTGAACTCATGCAGTGGAGTATACGTACTTGTTGAAGAGGTTTAGGCCAATGCGGTAGTGCCTCTTGCGGATGATGTCGTTGCTGAAAGCAGGTGAGTCCCAGCTGTTGCGGGTCTCTTTGTGGTACGTCTGCTTACTGAGTGTCTGCTCCCTCAGACTGTCTCTGGATGAAGACTCAGAGCTGCAGTTGATGGTGTCGTTGGAATTTGATGTGCTGTTAATGCTGTCGTTGTCGCCGTCAGAGAAATCTGACTCTGACTTGCTCTGCCGGTTTGTGGTGCCATTGATTGCCAGGTGGGCTTCCAATTGTCGTGGCCGGTGGCGGGGGGCGTCCTCTTCCCTGGACGGCCCTCTGGGTGGCAGACCGTGGCTGATGTGTTTGGGGCTGCTCTGCTGGTTGCTGAGGCTCCGGTCGTAGGCGTTCTGTCTCTTCAACGAGCTGCGGTCCGAACGATCGCTGAGCTCCACTGAGCTATCACTTGGGGGCTCGATGGTCAGTAAGGGTAGGTGGTCTACACGCAGACGCTGCTCTTGGCATTCCAGAGATGGTGTACTGCGGCAGCTGGTGTCTGTGTCACCTTTCTCGTCCTTATGAGCCAGGGACCAGTAGTCCTGTGAGGAATTGAGAGAGCGCTGTCTCAAGTCAGATTCTGTGCTGGAGGGTCGGTCAACGGATTGAGACAGAGGCAGGGGAGGCGAGAGTTCCTCTTCATCGATGTAAAGTGTAACATCGCTGTACGATGCAGTCATCTCGTCCAGTTTGCGGTGCTCTGAGGTGCTGTGGGTGGGTTTCACCTGGCAGCTCACCTCCCTGTCCATATCCTGGTGGCTTCGACTTGGCTCAGACTGACTGTCATCGCCATGGAGGCTGCGACAGTTAAGGGCATCATCTATGGACTCAGCTAGAGATTTGACCTGCCTGGAGAAGGCATCTTCAAGTTCTGTTATAGCATCTGAGAAGTCAGTCTGTGCTGTGGGGGTTTTGGCCTGCATGCCCATGTCCCCTGCATGCTCTGATTGTACCAGTGCACCAATTTTAGTGCCATCATCTGTTAGCGAGACCTGCTTTCCTTCGAAGTAGGAGCTATGGACTTTCTCAGGTCCTTCGAAGGAAAACTGCATTCTCATATTGGATAGGACGATCCGTCTGGACATACGGTTCTCAGACATAGAACTTCTAAGACGTTCAAAGTTCTTGTTCATCTGGTACTGGCGGAAGGCTGTCTGGATGGTGCGGGCTGCATGCCGGGTTATGAAACGCCCACCATATTTGCGCTCTAGCATCTCCACCTGCAGAAAAAGCACAAAAGTCTGTGACATAAATCCTTCCATGAAATCAGTGGAGAACAAAATAATCCCTTGAGGCTTTACTCTAATCCAACTTGGAACAACAATTGAACAATTGGGAATCGTCAGCCACCAGTGTTACAGAGTTAAAAACAGGGAAGATGAGCACGTTTTATAATATTTAGTGAATATCAAAGGGTTAAGTCTAGCATAAAATATTTTAGTTTGGACAGAGGGAAGAAATGTTTTTTTTAAGTCAGAGTAATTTTGTACTTCACACAGAAAGAATCTGAAAGTCCACGTAAAGCTGTAATGGATATTCTCTCGTGTTACTCGAGTAACTTGTGTTACTCACCACCCAAATTTGAATGATTAAAAAAAATCAATATACAAAAATAAGGCTTCAACATCATGAAAAAATAAGAAATATTTTCTGCTCTGGAATGCTGGGAGCTGAAACCGCACCAAATCGTGTCTCTCAAATGTCAAATACCACTACACCCAGAAAAATGGATACTCTGTCCAATTGATATTTAGATTCAGACAGAACAGAACAATAAGGGACGATTAAATCAAGAAGGAGGCAGTAATGCAACTTGAAGAATGCCACCTGCCATGAAAATCCAAAAAAGAAGAAGAAGATGCTCCTTCTAGCAGCTTTATTGGACCTGGGACCAGAATCTAATTCAGAGCCACAGGACACTGACCATAACATAGAATAAAACATATTTTTTTCCCTTTACCATCCATTTTTTTTTGGATTTGTCTGTACAATCAGATCAAAGTCGCAGCCATCCTCCACACTCCACCATAAAAATAGTTTCTCTTAGTAGGTGTAGTGATGTGGGATTGAGTGGGACAACCACTGATGCAAATGAGCTCTAGCTTTTATGATGTTGTTGTGTTAAGGGAGGGTTCATGCTAAGTATGACTCCAGAGCATCACTGAGCCATATTTTCTGCCCAAAAAATCCCAAACACAAAAATGATGAAAGACAAATTCAGCCCTACATAGTTCATTCTTTTCATGTGTTTTCAGCAGTTATTTTCACGTAGTGCAGCAGTTATTTTTAAAAGTGCATGAAATATTGAGCAACAAAGTCCATTGTTGATCATGGGAAGAAAGTAGTTGGACAAAAAAATAATTTTAACTTAAAGCTGCAGGAGCCAAAATCCTCCCGGTCTCTGAACATTTGCGACTCAAAAGAAATAACTCTTGAAACAGCATACGTTCTACAAAAGTAAGCATTTTAACTGATATGCAAGAATTAGACATAATGAGGAATGGTGGTGTAACAGGACTGATCATGGCATTTACAAAAGACTGGGATTCAAGGGTTATTACACTCAAACAGACCTCAAGAAAAGACGGATAATGTGGGACTGTGATGAAAACTGGCAATGGCTTAAATAATGATGAAAAATTGCTCTTGGAATTACGGCCAAATACATCATTTAGATGAAAAATGGTGGGAACATCACTGTTAGACTTTAAAAAATGACCATGAAGAGCCAACAAATGTAGATGTATTAAAATATACTGATTCAACATTTGATTAGTAAAGGGCTTTGCGGTGGTAAAGAATCTTAAAAAGAGAGGCTGAAAAGTTTAAGGTCAGGTATATTGCATGGTGTACAATTAACTGAAATGACTTGGAAACAGATCATTACTCTAATGTAACATCACTATAATTAGAGTGGTGTCCGGTGCTCTATTACATGTGCTCCTTCTCTCAGGCCTCTGCTTTCTGCACAGTGACCCAGTTTCCCACCTCCAGTCTGCAGTCAAGGCGCAGAATGACACGAATCACATCTCCCTGCGCTACAGTATGCGAGAGCAGAGGAGGCGAGAGGACTCAAACGCGCCACAAGGAACATGGACCGTGGCAGCGAGTCTCACTTCGACAGGCTACAACTGTCACTGTCTAACAAAAGGACCAGTGTAGTCTAAAGCAGACACAGCTGATTCCACCACAAGGCTATACTAGACTGCTATTATATGACCTGGTTTTGACTGCCATCAGGGGCTTCAGCGCGACAGCAGCTCGCAGTCATAGAGCAATCTTCAAAAGGTCTTTTATTATCGCTATAGAGATAGTACAGTGTAATATGTGATATACAAAGTGACACATGGGCAGTGTACTGAATCACTGGAACTAGTTAATTAAAAAACATCTGTTCAAAAGTTTCATTCTCCTCATGATCCCTGGCTAGGGCTTTTTATAGGGCTGTTTGTAATTCTTGATTCGTGGGGCATGTCTGTTAAAATGATGCTGAACTTGAAGTCGTGTTTGTGTTCATGAGGCTTTGCAAGTGTAACCACATGAGGAATTAGGCCATTGATTATCATGTGCTAACTAGCTAACTAACTAATTAGGTGTAAGCTCAGAGAATATACACTTCAGTCTATCCCTGTGATCGAGCCAATGACTTGAACCTCTCCCTCACTGAGTGACAGTATCCCAGCAAGTTGTCTCACGACTTGAGAAACAAACCAATCATTTCAGGGCACGATTCAGTTCAGTTTGTTCACCCAAATACTGTTGGCGAACAACTTATCACTAGCTTGTTGTGATTTGTTCAATTTATGCCAAAGAAAAAAAGCATATATTTTATTGAAATGATTTTTCTGTAACATTTAATCACAAAATTCATTTAAAAAGTTCATATGTGCCTATGTATGAAAATGAATGAATGCCACAAGTTGTCTAACACTTGTATGTGCTATTTCTGATCAAGTCTGCCTGTACGAGGGGTTCTTATGTGTTATTTTGAACATGTGACTCCTAGAAATATAAGCACTGCATGAAAAGCAAACTGAAGGGATGCGTCACTGGAGAAGTGATAGAGACAGATATCCATGACTGCTGAGTTTTAATTTCACTGGTACTGAAGCATAGAGCTACGGTCATATTTATTTCTGTCCAAATGAATGATTCCAAGCAAAGAAACACACTTATAAAGAGGTATTAAAAGGAATAGGGATTTTATGATGCAATCTTACAATATTCCGTACATTTGCCACTATTATTACATGCCTACACAAGGAGTATGAAATGACAGATGTCCATGTTTTCCTCACCTGCTTGTCCTGTAGGTCTGATGAGAGCTCATAGCTCTCTGACAGCGAGCGGGAGCGTTTGATGGCCTCCTCCTCGGCCTGCTTGCGGAGGATGGACTGCGAGTGCTGGAGTTTGGGCCGACGCGGCCGTGGGTGGCCCGGCAGTAAGATGTGACCGTAGAGCTGGCTGTCCAGGTGGTCGGGGCTGAGCCCGCCGCTGTGGGTCACTGGGACGCAACTGTAGCCTCCACTGGGGTCCACAGAGGCGCCCACCTCGCTGCCTGGAGCATCACCTTCCACACTGCAACACACAAACATACACAGAATGTACTGGGTGAGTCTGCTGAGTCACTTTCCTGAGGACATGCTCTGCTTTGTGTTTCCTGGACAGCTCAGCAAGCAGCATGTGACAAATAGAAAAAGTGAACTTTGATACCGCTAGCCGGGTATAAATATGAGTGAGAGAATTTATAGCAGCAGTCTGAGAGCTGATAGTCCTCTGTACATATTTTCTTCACTATGCACACGTGTTTCTCAGCAGCAGGTCTGTAGCGTTATATCTGAAGAAAGTAAATGCCCGAGAAGAAATGATGAGTATCAAAGAGCACAACAAACAGTGAAATTACTTTGTCAGAGCCTCAATCTTCCAGTTAAAACAAAGCGACACAATGTCAAGAGTGATTAAAGCACGTGAAGCAGCGCCTTGAATATTAAGACCAATACAGAAGTTTGTCTACTCACACCAGCACAAACACGAGCGCGGGCTGCTGATTTGATCAACCTCAGCCGTGTAACAACAGACTGCAGCTAAATGTCAGTCACAGATCTGTCCACCTTCTCCGCACCTCTTTGACGACTGTGATTAGCCGTGAGGGCTAAAGTGCACTGGGCTTTAGTACCTGGAGAAAACTCAATAAGTAGTCATTTAAGGAATCAAAGTTGTTTTACTGGAAAAACGACAGCAACCTGATCTGACCGCTGTGTAAAGCGTGTGTAAAAAAACAAGTGGTTTCTTCAGACACGGATGCTTTTGGTTGAGTTTCTTTGAACTTAGCCAGAACGGGATGCTGATATAAATGATACAGACATTACAGTTAAATTCGTAAGAGGAGGAATTGTTGACAAGAGAATCGACACTGTTAACACTAAATACACAACCTGAACACATGCAATGAACTGAGAGGTTATAATAGAACCACTATAGTCAGTAAGCCCAGCCTGTGGTCAAAAGGTGCAGCTTATTTCCATTCTGGTCTTGTTAGTGTGACTTCCCAACCACAGCAATAGAAGAGCTATTTGTCGGGAAAAATATGATTCAGTCAAGGGGCAAGGACTCCAAAATGAAGCCAATGCAGAAGTATCTTAAAGTTGTAATACCACTGACAGCCACTAGATGCTGCTCCAAAGCGCCGTGGCTCCCACTGACTTCCATTGAACTTCTCTCTAAAATACTAAGTCAATAACTTTTTTCCAGGAGTCATTCTGGTCTTATTTGTTTTACTTTGACCATGACCTCTTGCCGATGGCTCTGACCGGCTCCGCCCCCTTTCATCCAAAAAAAAAAAATGTATTGATTTAACATTACTGGAGAGAAGTTTTCTGAATGAGAGTCAGTTGAATAAGCCGTCAGTGATGAACTTTAAAATGCTTCCACGTTGGCTTCAGTTTCAAGCCTTGGTTGTTTCCCCTTGGTATCAACAAGGACAGTCGATCAGTCTGAGAGAGAAAAATAAAAGCCTTTGATTCATCGAAAACAAAAGCAGCAGCGAAGTGACACCACCATGTGGACACAGACAACAGCTTGTTTTCCTCACGTTTAAGATAGGCTGTGCACACCCTGTGATCAAACCGTGAACCTCAAAGCAACCGTTTAGCAAAATATGATCAATATCGTTTCATTTTGTTTGTCGACAGCTGATGGATGAAGTGGAAAGGCACGGAGCAAGGACAGGAATCTAGAGACATTTATCACTGCGTAACCTTGTCGAATTGCTGAACCTGTGGGAGAATGTGCCAAGGATAATAAAGGCCAAAATAAAACCTGTAATAGGAAAGAGGTTTCATGTCAGAGAGGCTCAGAGCAGTAAGCGTAAGGTGAAATGAGCGGTGATAAATGACGGCTGTCATCATCCTGTCCAAACAGACGGCCAGAGTGACTTTTAAACCAGCTTACTATAAAAGCAGCCTATTCCGTACATGCACAGTGGAGTAATTAAAAATAATGATGCAACAGAGCTACACATCACATCCTTCATGAAAAAAATACCTTCACACACTGTTGTTTTAGTCAGGAGTACGTTCACACTGAAAGCAAATATTATGTGGTGAAAAGGGGACGTGTTTTTTCAGAAAAAGGATAATTAAATAAAAGCATCACTGTGCAGAACGGACATCGCATCACAACAACAATGGTAACCTTTTGATCGTGTATTATGATGATTCATAAATCATAAGGAAAGATACACTGCGTAGCTTTGATGTGAAATATTCACAGGCGAGGATTTTTTGATATTAGGATGAACAGGGTCTTGTTTTGTGAGGGAACATCTTTATGTTTCTTTTGATAAAGCATTTTGGTACATTTCTTTTCTGCGTGAAAAGAAAAGGAATACTTAAGTTCAAACCAAGTATCAAACCAAGGCAACTAAACATTGGGTATAATGTGTTAGCCTCAAGGAAAATTACATGAATTATGAAATAAAATAAAAGATAATTTATTACACATAAATTAAAGCCAGTCCAACATAATTAGAGCTTATTACGTGGGATTTAAAATGGTGGTTCGCCCTGTTATGAATACAAATCCAACATCAAGCAGGCCTATAATTTAGACTCTTAACTCAGGAGTCTTTACACCTGATTTGTTTTTTAAAAAGGCAATAACAAACTATGCTGTCCTTGGAGATAATAATATCAGAAATCACTCCATTTGGATTCTTTTTCCGAGCCCATCATTTTGTTGTTTATTCTGGAGGACTTCTTGACTTTCAGCCAAGTCACAGTGAGGTAGGCGGGGGTCCTCTGTCATGGGATAACATCTCTCATTAGACAAAATGTCCTCTCTCTCGCTCTGAGCAGCGCCTGTTACAAAACCCTTCTCTGCATCTTCACTCTCCTCCCTATGCATCTTCAACACATTTTTAATTCTAAAAGGAACAAATCTAATCAGACAGACAGGGTCCTTTAATTAGACTGAAGGGTGAGCTGTAATACGTCTGCTCCAGCAGAGGATGTCTAATTGCAAATATCCATTTGTTTAGATGGAAGAGAGGCTTGGCATTCTTGAAATGTAGCGCTCAGCTTGAAGCAAGAGTAGGCAGAGGCCTCTAGGTATTGAGACTAAAAGCATGACAGCACTCCAGGCATGTCTATGTGTTATGAGTTAGCTGATTATGTTGCACTGGAGTCAGTGAACAAGAAGGATCTGCACATACACAATGAAACACAACAAAGTCTTTAAAATCTCCAATGCAAAGAAACAATAGAGACGAGCGGCTTCAAAACAGCAAAGGGTTGCCAAGGACAACAATTCAGGCAAAAATCAAAGAGACTTCAACATAAATTTCAATATGTATGAATCCACACTGCTTCCCCCGGCGCAGAGGTTGAGTCAAAGCGTTACTGATCCAATTCCCTATGACTAGGGGAGGGAGAGGGAAAGAGAGAGAGAGATGACTTTGGTCGGACTCGTCAGCTCACTGAGAGACTGAGAGCATCCAGCCTCATTAAAATTAATATCTATCTCAGAAAATCCTATTTTAAAGCAAAGGCAAAATGATGAAAAAGAAGGTAAAAGGAGAGTGGAATAAGAGTCAGTCACTCTTAGAATATGTCCAGACAGTAAGTATGTGAATCTGAACCAATCCTCAGATGAATAGAAAATGGCCATCATGACTGTCATCACATTTCAAACAGTACTGAGGTTTAATTTATTTCAATACTTTGCATTCACTATATAAATACTCTCCAACACCTTTGAGACATAAATGAAAAGGCTGTAAACATATATCCTTTGCTTTGTTGTAATTGAGATTGTATGAGATTGTTATTGTTTCTGTAGTCGCATTTATACGGACCTTGATGTCCACCAATAATTGCAATCGCAGAGACCGGCTTGATCCTGTCCGATCAGAAGGAATTTTCAATCGGGTTATGACGGGTTTTCTGAGGCTTGATAATCTGTTCAATCGCTTAATCCAATCATTTCTCTGCGGTTGGAATAAATACATTCTTCCTGCATGTTTGCCCCACACGGGGTAACATTAGGTGGCGTGACGACTTTCCGGAAACTGGTCTGTGGCTGACACAAGTTTTTGCTGGAGACCTTAAAAGATTTAAGCAATGCCTCAATGGTCAAAAGGCTCAAAAACAAGTTGTTGAAACAATTTTCTGAAAAGATGATTGAAGCTGGAATCCAAATCAAAAACTACTGGAAAAGTCTGAAGGCTGCCTCTTACGAGGTTAAAAGTCAAAATGGCCAAAGTGGTTTCTGGCAGATTAGACACTTCACAGAGACTGGGACCACTTTACACGTCAGAAAAATGCTTTGAGGCATGTAAACACACACTTATCAGATTACTTTATTTAGTTAAGTTGGAATCTCTCATCAGAATGATTTCAATCAGATGAAGAAAATATTGTCCGTGTTCCTATAACGTGTGCTCAGAGCTAGAGTTATGAGAACATTAACCTACATTAGCTTCGAATACACATGGGAAGCATCCGTGGCATAAGTGTATGTTATGTATGTGACTCAACCTTGTGTTTTTGTCTTATGAGGAACAAGTGGGATACAACATGTTAAGCTTGACAAGCTAGGCATTTCTCACTGATTACTGTCTTTATGCTAGAGTTAGCAGCTGTCTCTATGCATTAATCAAAGCGCGACTGAGACTGGTGTCATCGTATTGTCAACTTTACAGGCTTGGTATGTCTCTAATTCCCTCTCAACCTGAATGTGTTGCATTGTGCCATAATTTAAGCCAATCAAAGATCTGAAGTAGGGCCTTTGTGTTTGCAGTTTTCCTCTGAATCTCGTTGCGAGTTGGATAATTGGTCGCTGCTTTGGGAGGCACATTGTAAGAATAGGCTGGACAACAACAAACTGTCTTCTGTGACTTTTATCGGTATGGGTCAAACTCTAAAATCTGTGGATCCTGCATAATGCAGCAGAGTCACATCTGTTCGGCCTTCCTTGTCTGGTCATTTTCCAGTTTAATAATGTGCTCCAGACATTTTTAATTATTAGTTTCCATTAAAAATCCCTCCCGAACTCTGACTGACATTACTCAAGTGACGTCACATTAGTAATTCCCACCGACTTCCCAGTCCTCCCGCAGGGCTGCTGTGTGTTTTCATTGGCTACATACGCCTCATCATGAGCACATCATGCACTTTGACCTGGAAAACTAGAAGAGTGGTGCTTTAACTTTCACACAGTTACTTTGCCATTTGAGGCTAACCCTTAAACAAAGGTGCCAGATGTGGTTTTAAAAGTTCAGCACTGGTATCAGCAAATTTTTACACCCACATAAAATGGTTTTAACCTCATGCTCCCTCTTCAGTTAGATTACAGCCACCCATTCAATCCAATAACCCACAAAGCACTGCACCAGCCCATGACAGTGCATAAATTGCTGGCTGATAGAATTTTAATTATGTGTTTGTAGTGGAAGGTTGTGCGATGTCGCTGGTGAAGGGTGGGGGGAGGTGAGGTGATGTGAGGACAGAGCTGCTGCCGACGCCTCCCCTGGAGATGTCCTTCCTGTCCTGCCGAGCCACTTCTTCAAGTGGAGCCACTTCTCACTGTGTCAGTCCACAGTGATGAATTAATTACTCTGACCTGCCACTCACACACACACACAACCTGCCTCCTCTGCTTTCTTTGTTGCATCCGCAAAGGAGGTCTTGTTTTCGGTGGCTTTTTTCAGTTTTTTTCTGTCAGCAGGAACATCAGAAACTACTGCTTAGGGTAGGCGGAACATCTTGGATCAGATCCTGAAAAAGGGGTCGACCTCAACTGTTTTTTTTAAAGCAGGGTTTGGCTGAATTAGCAGACTGTGGGACCTTGGTGCTCGCAATGTCCTTTAAGTTTCAATATGTATTAGCGATGTCTGGGCCAGGGCTAGGAAAATAATTCCAGGTCTGATAAAGAATGATGTGAGGAAAAACAGCGCTGCATTACAGAGAAATGCAAAACTGTAATAATAAGCCTTTTAAATATTAATTTTACAAGTGAACACACAAAGGGAGCCCAGCGTTAATGACACCATCAAAAGCGGCAATTATTGGATAAGCCAAATAGTACATATTTATCTGGGTTATCTAATGTTAGAGCGAGTGGACATGCAAGTCATGTTTGAGATTGACAAATGATATGCAAATGTTTGCGTCCAACTTTTGCATTTCACCTTTTTGCGGTTGTAATTAATCAACCTCGTAACATTCACCTGCAGCGGTTGGGTTGGGGTTACGTGTGAGACCTGATGTGACCTGATGTAGTTTAGATTGTGTTTCTATATTTATGCTAAACATAGAAACTAAAAGATGTTCCCTTTCAAATGAAGATGCATTTTGGCCTTTCACTTCTTCTTTCTCTTAGGTCGATGTTAGAAGGTTAATGACCAGCTGTCTGTATGATTGAGTATTAGTCGCTTTTGAGTGACTTTGACTTTTTTTTTTTTCAACCTGTGAAACTGACCAGTCAAAACGTGGTCAACTAAGGCTCTTTTCATGATTTATATTAGGTCAACTGTTAGGGGGCGACCACACTATGTATTCACACTTCACAATGACTGCCTTGCTTGTTTATCACCTCTTTGAATCAGGTTAAGCTGAGTCAGAAGGCACAATAAGAAGAAAATATGACCCAGCTGCATTCACTTGCATCGCATGTGGCAGGGAAATCAACTACTGGCTCATCAATGAAGCAGCAACCTTTCAATGAAGTACACATTATATACACAATGTGCACCTTGTAAATTTCATCACCAGCTCCACTCTGGCACCGAATCCACTGCATTAAGGCAATTCATCCAATAAGGAGTAACAGCAAATTTGGTGGATATTAATAAGTGCCTTCTCAATTGATCTCAGAGGAGTCTGGCGGCAGTCCCCGAATACAGAACCGACCATTAGTGAAATGTACAACCTGCATCATGACACGAACAAGAGACTAAGTACATGTCAAACAACTATTAAGAGTATTGACTTCTACACACAGCAGCAAAAAGAACACACTCAACGCTGAGCTTACCAGCTGTTTGATTCCAGCTCCAGTAAGGACTGGCTCCTGTCTGAGGCACACTGCAGACACCACATGTTGCCCTACACCAGACCCTTCCCCACCTTGTTCCCTGTTACTCCATCCTCGGGCTAAATGTAACTTTCGCAGCCTGCCCACCCTGCCTTCAAACAGCTCTGCTCTCAGACACCTCTCTCGTTCTGGCCGTACTTCCAGAGCCTTGCGAGGAGGGGGGGGGCGTTCGCTGCGGTGGGGAAGCTCAGGAAGAGGGAGGGAATTCCTCCAGAGGAAACTGGGTCGTGTGGCAGCGGGAGAACTGGTGCCCGACAGATGAGGAGGGTCTTAACCAGGAAGGGGCAAAGTAGTAGAAATGGGAGAGAGGGTTTTATTAATAGCAAGAGGATCTGAGCAGGAAGGATGAAGCCCTGGGGAAACTCCTGTATATACTGTTATAGCCGATGCGGTAATGTGAGCTTTACTTCTGCACAACTGTCGTCAGACATCAACTTTTGCCTTCATATGGAAGACTTAAGTACAGTGTCTGAAATTCACTACTTTCCAAAGGTCTCACAGGCGTTTTTAAACTGATTCTCTCACATCTTTCTAACAGACAACGACAACATCTGCTTGGCCCGCCGAGTTATCCTTAAAACAAACAAGGGCAACAACAAGTTAATAAGGAAAGTCTGACTCAGATCTCCGCCCTGCTAATGTTTAGGCTGATTTTCTTGGTCCGATATGAAGAAGTGAGGGGCCTATTTCCGTACAATGACATCATTACCCAAACAACGGGTGTGTTTCAAGTGGACCAAAGATGTTATCCAACTAAGGCTGTATAAAGCACTGAGATAACACAGCTAATAGGTTTGGTTTGGGTAAATATCAGGCCCTAGAAATGACTCTGCACTGTACTCTCTGAGAAAAAAAATCCTAATAGCTCTGCAGAATATAATGTAGAAAAAGTCCTAATTACTGTATATTATATGAAAGATAGAGGAGGGAGTTTGAGCAGAATGTCTCTCTTATGGGCCATTACGGAGCTTAATAAAAAAGGAGAAAAATGCCTCCCATATGGTGAAAGTTTGTGTAAAGTGCACAAGAGAGAATTATTAAGAATGTCGAGTTCATAATAGCTAATTACAAAGGGAATGAAGATGATCTCTCAGAGGACAAATGTGGACAAAGAATTCCTGACCCTCCATTCTGGAAGTTCAGCTGTCGACAATGCTAATCATAAAGCTCAGGGAGTGCTTGAGTTGAGCAGGAATACTTGATGCCCCAGGGCTAAAAAAATGAAAATAAAAGAACGGCAATTAAAGTACAAGCCTGGGAAAGGCCTGATATTGCAGCTGTACTGATCCCTGGCCTGTGCCTTAAGTAGGCACCAATTTAAACATTAGCCCTGCCCAGCACTATCGGAGCTTGTCGGTTCCCCTCAGCATTAATCATGACCTTCAAGCTTAAGGTAAATTTGCAGCACTTAACACCCACTACATCTGTTTGAATGCAGAAAGGGATAGTTTTAGACAGCTGCCTTGAGGTATTTTAGTCTCTCTCATCTCTATCCTGACAGTGGATGGTCACACTGTACAGTAGATTGGAGAGTTATGATGTATTTTTACATACTGTTAGACTGTGCCAAGTGATTCAGTGAAGGCTGTCGTCGCCATATCTATAGGCTACCTATCTATAGGCTAATACAGCAATTGGTTTGTGTTTGAAATGATACCAGAGCTTGGTTTAATACAGAAAAAGTCCAGGGTTAAGGTCAAAGTGACTCGCAATGTATTTAGTAATAGTTGAACCTAACCCTAACCAAAGTGCTTTTATTACCTAAACCTAAAAAGTTACAGGAGTAAGGATGCAAAGTCCTGGATTTTGTAAATCCATCATCCACCATAAACACCTCCTGCCAAAAAACTAGTGGATCCTTCAGTCACAAATCACATTGAGATTATGTATGAATGGTTTGTAGAAACCAGGACTGTCCGTCTTTTCCAGAGATGCACACTATTAACACAATTACAGCTTGACATGAGGGATGATCCGAAGATGACAGAGAGTCTAAGACACCCTAAGGAATTCAGGTTGAATAAGCGTCTTAGAATTTTTGAAGATTTCTACAAAGTGTTCGTTGACACAGACACTGGAGCTGAGTGCTATTCTGCAAACAGCTGTTAAATAAAAGAGGGATGATGTTGGCGATGCAAGTTGAGTTGGTCCCTGAAAGTGCCTTTTGAATCATTTATGTACTTTCTAAGCTTCGTGAAAGCATGTGGCATTGCCTTATATAACAGAGCAAAAGGCAAAAAATGCTCAGTCAGATCCTGGTATTCTGGGATTACTAGTGGCTTAGTTGATGAGGCAGAACCTAGAGTTAATAAAAGGTTAGTTAGGTTTAGTGATACTGAACTTGTTTGATGGCTAATTTCACCGGCCTAAGCACATGCATTAAGAGAAAATATGCCCTTCATTGAGTCCTAAGCTCCATTATTTGCTGTCCTTAGAACAATGCTTATAATTCAGTAACTGTGTGGGTTCTTCAGTCACACTACTTTGCATAAGGTTCTTCTTATGACCTTTGAGGCGTGTGCACAGAATCACAAAACCACAAGAAACCAGACTTTACTTTATGCGTGACAAGAAGAACTAAAACAATGACTTGTTTTTCTCTCAATATGACCTCAGTGGGCACAAGATAGATAAGGTGCCAACAGGTCAAATCTCGTTAAATATCGCCTTTTTTCTAGTCGTAAATTATTTGCACTTGTCGACATATGGGCTTTTACTGCAGGTGCTCCCTCGTGTGTTTGCAATCTCTGGATCAGACTTAAAAAGCCACAGAGGAATTCACAAAACAACTGGACCTTCTAGCGTAGCTGGGTAATTCCATCAGCGGGCTCTCAAAGTGAGTTTGCAGGGAGACAACTCAACACCAGACAGCTCTTTTAAGGGCTTGTGTTACAGACACACCTGTCACACTCTGTCTAGACTCCAAAGTGGAAACAGCGGGAAGTGTCGACCTTGTATTAATCCTTACATCAGTCTTGGATCGTCTGCAGGCCGGATAGAGGGTGTCACACTTCTGGTCCAACTATAACCACATTTCTACTCTTAACACACCCTGCTGCTGTCGACGCCACCTCTTTCTAGATTTGGGCTGACAACATGCCACTCCCTCCGTGGTGACAAATTTGACATATTGCATGAGAGCGGATCTCATTCAGCAGGGATAAAAATAGAGTCATTGATAGACACTGCATTTTCTGCTCTGCTTGGTAAGTAAATTGACCAGCCTGCATGAGCGGCTTAGCTGGAGACAAATGTGTCTGCACGTCCACCTCCCCAGATGCTATAAGGTCTGCAGCGGGAAGCAACAACAGCACTGATTAGAAACACAAGGAGCTCGCTGACATTCAACACACAGAGGAATGGAAGAGAGAAATGTTCAGCAGGGACATCCAAACATAACCTGTACTGTTGTGGTAACCCCCCCCCCCCTGCATTTAAAGATATTTTGCAGAGTAATTCATTAAGCAAAAATGTAAAGTTGTGGCTTTTCCAGCTTCACAAAATCACTTGCCATTTTCTTTGATTCTCTGATCATTTTACGGTGACAGATGGTTGTAGAAAACCACCATTTTGAGAAGACACTCACTGTCCATTAGTGGTTCTGGCTACCCTGTTAGAAATGCTGCGGAAGAAGAGCATAGCGTATGCGTTACAGCGCACATACGGATGTCGCAGGATTGGATGTCGCATCAGTTTAAAAAGAAAACCACACTACTGTAAGATATGTTAATCGTAAAAAGTGCTTGCGCCGGTTACTTTCATCTAGTTTGTGGATGCAGCATTAAAGGTTCAGCGTGTGAGCTTTAGAGGGATGCAACTGCAGAAAGGGAATATAATATACATATTTATTAGTGTACAATCATCTGAAAACAATGGATTGTTGTGTGTTCATTACCTCATATGAGGCGTTTATATCTACAGAGGGAGTCGGTCACCTTACACCATGTCGCATGTTTCTATAGCAGCTCAGAACAGACTTCTTCTTCCTCTTTCCACTTTACAGATGATGAATCCAGCGTAAAGGCGCATTACCATCACCTACTATTTTGGAGTGTGGACCAGAGTTATTATTGACCTAAAAGCCCAAAATGCACAAACAAAACAGTGGGTCTAGAGAGCGCCTTTGGTTTTTGTGTTTTTGGCACACACTGAATCTTTAAAAAAGAAGCAGAAAGGTGGATTTCAAAAAGAAACATTAATAAATGGTGAAATTCTTATAGCCTGACACTTTGTCTTGGCAACCTAACCTTCGTGTACAACCAATACATAACAACAGAAAACTCAATCGTAAATCTTAAAACAGTTTTTTAATGGCGTTTTATTAGCTACTTGTTACTACACATTTGTTGTTGTTGTTTCCTTTTCCTTGTCTTGGAGATGACTTGATTTAATTGTAAATGAAGGTCACCCCTCAATGATCTCTCGAGTATAAATAAAGGTTGAATGAATATTTTATTTGTTTTCCTGTACTCTCACCTATAACGAAGCGTAACCTTAGCCCTTCCCTGGTTTGTTATGTCCCACTTTCCATCAACCAGCTCCCAACTAATTCTATGCAGCACAAGAAAGAAGCACTTCCTGGACTGAAAAAAAAAAAATCTCCTTAATGGATTTGGCAGGGTTACTAAATCGTATATAAACTTAATTTCTTGGAGAATTGTTGGTTTTAAAATCTGTTTGTTACAGCTTGAAATGTTAGACTAGCTGACCTGATTCCTTTTTACAATCCACTTTACCTTAATTATGAGCCACAAATAAATGTACACAGGCAGCTATTTTACCAAGAATTTAGTGCAGCCATAAATGTTCCTTTCCATTACTTACTATACACCAAATTGTCTAAAGCACATTTTCACAAGTGAAACAGCAACAACGGGCCAGCACATTTACAGCATAAGAATCTCCTGAGTATGCACCATGCCCGTTTGCAGACACTGGGGAAAAGTTGATTCTAACATACTCTGGCTGGGCTCCAGCTCCATCACCCATGCACAGAGTGCTGCCCAGCAGCCTGGCCAGCAGGCGGACTGTGTCTAGCTGTCCGCTGTAAAGCTGTTTGGCTTCAGTTCAACCCTGTAATCCCTAAACTCAGAACGCTCCCACGTGTGGCCTTTGGAGGCAGGGCGGCGGCCAAGCCCTCGCAGCCTCCAGCTTCTCGACCAGAAACAGACAGAGTGAAAGTGAACTAACTCACCATTCAACATCATGCGAAAGTATGTTGTTGTGGGCCGCTGTAGAAGCACATACCAACACACATCCACATATTTGCGCAGCCATTAGTGTAGAAGTACAATCATACACCCACTCATTGTCCAACCACCGTGCTGCAGAGTTGTCAGATGAAAACAGAGTTGATGTTACGTTGACGACCATATGGCACCGAATCTGTTCACTGTTTAGACTTTGCTGTTGTAGCCCCTCTGACCAGGGTGCAGTTATTCAGCTTATCTCTGTTAATCCTCCTACCGTAACTCTTCCTGCATCCTGTTCTTGAGCTGCCTCTAAGCTCTAGTGCCAAACCAACACCATTACAGCATCAGAGAGAGAGTTAAATGCCGAGTAATCTCAGGCAATCTCAGTATTGTGTAGGACCTCGGACCACAGTTCCACCAACAAAGTCAAGAACTGAGTCAGACGACTGGATAGGTTTTTACCAAGCTAACCATCTTCACACAGATATTTTAATGGTGAAACAAGTAAACACTTATGTACTGTTTTAAAGGATCTCACAGGAACGGGGTAGAGTACACTGTGTCAAATTAAGAGCAGGAAGTTCTGTCTGTAAACTGAGGTGGATGTTTGCAACACAGTGTTTGGGTACAGGATTTCTGGGTTGTCCTTGTTAAAACTGAACCAATTTGAAAATGCAATTTAATATCTGTTTCACCTGTCTTACCAGTGTGAAAAACACGAGGGAGACAAATACGAATGATAACTATATTAACCTACTGACATATGTGTCAGCTATTTTTTAAGTATAACTAATGCAAATGGTGAAGATAATACAATAACTAAAGGTCGATGTATAAAGTTTCATAAGGAAATGGTTCAGAGAAACCAAATGCTCACAAATACTGTAAATAAAACGTTTGGGTTTACTCAACAATTCTTGGGATTTTGTTGCTAGTTTTCTCTAAAATCCATTCTTACTGACTGTTAATACCTTAAGATCCACGAATACAAAGGGCAATAACACCATTTGCTAACCTGGGGCTGCAGTTATTACAACCTCTGTTCTTGGGATTCTTGGCTGCCTTTTCCATCTTTTTAGAAATGTGGCCACGTTCCCAAATTCACACACTGCTATTTACTTGATAAAGGCAACTGTAACTATGAAGGAACAGGAGGAAAAAAAACAAGATATTTGCCTCTAACACAAATAAGAATCTTTGTAATTCCCTGGTAAAAATCCTCACATAGTACCTGGTTGTATTTGTGAATTTCCATTCAGCAGCAAGGATGAGGTTTATATGATCAGTTTCTTTCATCTGTGTTTGTTATTGTCAAGGTCTGAAGAACACCCAACCTCACCCTGATATGATCTGATGATTCACCACAGGAAGTGTTTTTTTCACATGTTCTGCACAATTATGTTGAGGTTGAGGAATTCTGACTAACTTTTGATTTATGAAGACTCGCGTGCAATCTGATTGTAGTCTTGTAAATAATTCTAGATAACATTCAGAGAAACAACTAAGAGGCTTGTCGGTGCAGTCTAGACATACCTCAGCTCGACGCGAGATACACAACAGATCCTGACATGTTTCGTTTACACTGAAAACTGATGAGAGCCTCGTGCAGTGACGTAGAGATGAGATGCTGAGCTGCTGCTTCATTAGTATTCATAAACAATTTGCTATTCCAGGAAGAGCAGACCGGCTGAGCGTGCTCAGACTGTGTCTGAGAATGACTGGACACCAGTATGTGAGAAGGAGGACAGGACAAAACACAAAAACACAGGGGAATGGAAAACATGACGCGAGCAGGCTTAAGTTAAAGTCAAAGTGGATGTGTTTCTGTAGCAGTGAGAAGCACACACTAAAAATACCACTTCGTCATCACTCGGCTAGAAATCTGACTTCCTGTCCACTTCTTTGCTCAGTTCACTGCTGCATGAAAATAGCTTTCAAACAAAATCTGTATCATAATGCTGCTTTAGCTCAACTGATGTTATGGCTGCAATCATAGAGTTTTCCAACAGCTGGAATATTACACTGAGTTTTCCCCTCTCAAACCCCGAAAACAAGACTATGCGCTGGTTATAAATATGTACCGTGTTATATACTAAAATTTACACAAACAATGTGACCCTTCCAGGAATAAGAAGAAATGAAGAAAAAGCGACTTCTTGATTAAAAAAATATATTTACCCAAATGTAAAACTGCACATTAACACCTTAAACTATCAGGTATCACGTCTCAGAGATACTGAGGTGGTGGCAAATTGCAGAAGTCTTTGTTGGGCACCACTATTGTAGGAGTTTATGAATGTCTTTTGCAGTGTTAATTGAGTTCATAAGGTGATGGGGTGCCTGAAGCTCTGATTAATAACTACATAAGCTATTAATACACCAAGTTGTATTTATTACACTGGTTGAAAGTATGCCTTTGGTCTACTGTCGGCTCTGTATGTGAAAATGTTTGTTCCTGGCACCAGGTGCGTCAAAGTATGTGGAAGAAGTGTGAAGTCTGGTGGAATGGATGAATTTGCTGCCAAGTTTTCATTACACCGTATATAAACACTTCTGAATACCCTATGTTCCTCTGCTCCAACGTTTTCTTTCTCTGAGCTGCTTTTCTGCGAATTGCACGTTGAACTACATGTTACACAAAACAAGTAGTTCTGTAATTGCCTTTATCGTGACAGCACTACAAGAAACTGTGTGTCCTAAAGTTGACACTGTGGGTGGTGTGAGTCTGACTCACTACCATCAGCAAAACACTCAACTGCCTCCGGGGCTGAAAAATGAAGTCAAAGTGGAAAACCTGCAGTTCCTTGAACGGCCACTCGAGGCTGCCTCCAAAAGTGAGTCAAGCCCCATAGACCCCCATGTTACAGCAGAAATAAATATGTTTACTGTCTGGTACAAAAAGGGTTTTGGTCTCTACGGCTAATTTCCCTGTCCGTGACAACCGTACTTAACTCATCCATTTAAATTATATTACGTTTTTCTGTGGTCCGTGTCCGCCGTGTGGGCTTTGATTGACAGCTCACTGAGTGGGACAATCAGAGTTTCTGTTTACCGGTTCTTTATTACAACACCTGGCCCGTTAGCATAACCTATACACATTAGGCTATGTCAGTATTCATTCGACTTTGGATTATATGGTCTGCCATTTAGACTGCTAATCAGGCCCACAAGCACCAATTAGTATGTGTACTTGATATACTAATATCAAACTGTATGTGTTGACATTTATCAAGTAGCTGATATTACTTGGTTTAACATAACAGTGTTGGTTAGCGATTTAGTAAATTAACGTTAGCATCGCTCTTCCCCAGCTCGTCTCAACGTGTCTCCAACTCGAGGCTTTAACATGGCAGCCCTCAAACCAATGGGTGACGTCACAGTGGCTACGTCCACTTCTTCTCTACAGTTTGCGGGACTGACCAGGCCTAGGTGAACAGGGAAAGAAGGGAGAAGAGGGTCGCTGCTGCCAGTCGCTAAGAATTAGCCACAACATTCACTGGTCCTCCTCACCCCCCACATACCTTCCCTTTCTCCCCTTATTACGTCCCTTTCCTGCCACCCATTACTCAACACTGGCACTGAGTGGGCAGCACTGCTACCAAAGTGACTGATGGGCAGTACCCTCTGCTGTCTGCTTCCAGCATGACCATCAGGATAAAATTATGTAGTCTGAGATCGTAGCTGAGTGGTCATGACAGGCTATGGAGCCGCCTGCTTCCCCTGCTGCTTTCAAGGGCATTTTATCCAAGTGAGGAAAAGGCACGAGAGTCTCAAGAGGAGCAGCTGTACATCATCTGCTGCAAGGCACAAGACTGATAAAAACGAAAGAGGGGCCATCCATTATCTACGACAGGGCACTAACTGAAACCCTTCGGTTCAGGCCTAACAGGATAGTTCCAAAATGTCACAGACAAGACAGAGAAAAGGAAAGTTGTTATACAAACAAAGAAAATTAAATGTCACTGTATGTTGCACCTTGAGGAAAATTGTGTCTCTATAGAGCACATGCAGCCTTCAGCACTGAATTAAAGGATACCACGGATGCCAAAGGTTTAACAAACAAATAAACCCACAAAAAAGCTTGCACTAAGGATGACAGACATGAACCTACCTTCAGTAAAGTATAGCTGACTCCAGGCCTGTTTGCCTGAGGATAACCTGACTTGAGCGTCAATGTTTAAATCCCAGCATTCCAGAAAGAAGTCCAAGCAGACAAATGACAGCCGACTCGTCTCTTTCAGACTAGTGCACTTAGAGAGAAGCGTGGATCTAGTTATGGTTTATGTAGGCACCACCCTGCCTGGCTTTCTCCTGCCAAGCTCCCTCTTCTGTGGTGGAGAACACACACTGAGCCTATTGAAGGACAGGCAGCACCTCTGTCTACACACCGCCTCTGGGCGCTGTTGATGTTGGCATCAAATAAAGACTGCTTTCTCTTTGCTGCATGTCCCCCTGCCCTCCTGCTGGAGTTTTCACCTCTGCCAAGGAGAGCGCTGAGGCTGAAATGGAAGAAAGGTTGTGTGACGGCGTTGTGCCGGCTGTGTGTGCCTGTCTGTCAGGGGAAGGGAGTGGCAGCCTAGTGTGACACACTTGATTACCCCGGCTGATTGGGGATTATTTTTGGCTTCCAATGGCACCCTGCTAAAACTGAAACTCTACGCTGTGTTTTCTCCCTTTAATTATCTCATTCTTTCCCTGTAGTCACTACTTCAGTTTGTCATCATTTGACACCAGCTTCTATTTTATTTACTGTAAAACATGTTATCAAATAGCAACCAGTCTAAGAGTGCAGCACATTATACCTACAGCTCCCTTCTCTTCTCGTCAATCGACACCCTCTGTGAACTTAAAAGAAATAGGGAAGTAGTTCGGTGTGAAACACTCCCACTGAGATACAGTTAAATAGGGGAAGGAACAAATATAACTCATTCTCATAAAAAGCAGTATGAGTAACTTGCATGGAGTCAGTGATGAATGAATTCTTAACCAATAGTGTTATTGTGCTTCCTAGCATGATCTATGCTCGAAAAGCACCGCCTTTCCATTAAAAAATCTGTATCGAAATAAGAACTGTTTTTCATGTGGACATTCTTCAATTACATTTAGCTGCCAGTGCAGTAGGTGATTTCCACTTACGATTTCTTAGAATAAGTCAGACAATCTTGAAAAATAATATATTCTACCTAACAAGACACGGTGTTGTTTTTCAGCGCTCTACCAAACAACTGATACAATGGATCAAAAAACTATGTCTTTTGTTAAAGAAAACCACAAAAACATATCTTTTACCTATAAACTTCCCCTAACTCATTTTAGCAACTTAAAGCTAACTACTTGTTTTGGTTTACCGACACCTTTAGCCTTTTTTTCCCCCCATTGTTTGAAGAAAAACTAATAAGATCATAGTTTCCACAAAGGCTCATCAAAAAGCCCCGATAAACTCACCTGTACGCTACCTGCAGGTGATCAGGTCTTTAGCATCCTTTAGCAGCTAAAGACCTGACCCTAACCCTAACCCTTTTTCAAAGTTGGTCTAGAAAGAAGTTTAGCCAGTGGGTGAGTAAATACTGGGTTTACACTCTTAAAGTGATGCTCAACTTCAAATCAATGCTAATATTTCTCTGAACAGTAGTAGCTGATACTAGAATGATAAGGAATGACATACTAATATCTCCATAACAATACCATACAGTACAGCAAGTGTGTGTTATAAGCTTCCAAAAAACCCCCAGAACATTCAAACCGAAGAAACAAACTCTTACTGCATCTTTCGGACAAAATCCCAATCCCTCCTCTTGTACTGGTCCTCGACTGGTTAGTAACCGTTCAGAACAGAGCTACAAGGTGTAGTTGTTGAAATGTTTCACTAGGAAATAGCGTAGTCCTGCGCAGAGACATTTCGGCCCTGCACTGATATCAGATGAGCAGGGAAGTGCAGACAATTTACTGCTGGATTATTTTTCAAACTGATAATAACTATTGTATTGTTACCCATAAATCGCCATTTACACAAATTTACATTGACATCGAGAACGGCAATTTTTTGGAACTGCTTATCATAACAATCCAATTATATTCCTTTGCATCTACATTAGAGATATTCCCATGATTGTAACATTTTTGCATAATTATTTGTGAAGATATTTGCATTTATGAACTTCTTTTTGCGCATCAAAAGCACAGACTGCATCAGTTCAAAACAGTCTGTGAATTTTCTTCTACCATTCTGTTTTGGAGTCTGTATCTGAAAACATTTGGCAGGCTATCACTATCCCGTGATCCCCAAAAGAAATGCAACACCCTAGGGGTGGGCCAAGGGGGGGGATTGGGATTGAGTTTCAGACTGATGCGCAAGCTTCCTGAGGCATCATCAGCAATGACCATTACACAATCTGCACACATTAATCCAGTAGTGTAGCCTCATCATATGACTCGCAGTCATAGCCTTTATATAATCCCTAATACTCCTCTACCATATGTTAAATGCAATCTGCATAATGTCCCTATATACACAAAATTGCTGATGCACACTTAAGACTGTCTTAAATTGTGTTCAGAGACATCCAACTATTGCCAGTAAACACCTTATTTGCATTTCCGATATATATCTTGCCAACTAAATTCTGTCCTGTAGGTCTGTGCAGCATTTGTAATTAGACTAATTGAGAGTCCCATCTGGCAAAGCTGTCAATATTAGTCTTTACGAGCATCACAAACAGGTCCTAAGTAAACCTCATGCATACCAACGTATCAGTACCTGCTGCCAGTCAGGGTAACTCATGTAAGCTCTTTTCAAGACAGAAAAAATATGGTTTTACTACATTTAGAAGGAATCTGTCTGGCCTGTTTTAAGGCCGAGCCAAGCGCAGGTCACTAAAATGCTTACTCTGTGTCTTTGTATATCCTTAACACTTGTGATGAAGAGGCCTCTGGTTGATACTTCTTGCCCCTGGAGATCCATTTTCCTCCCTTTTAACACTTCCTCTCGGATGTGACCTCCACTAACCTTTTGAACCAGCACTTCTCTCTATATATCTCCACACTCCAAAAATCCACAGTACATATTACTCACTTGATTTGTGCTTGTCAAGGATGTTCTGGCTGTTGAAATGAGTGCTTGTGCTAAAACCACAAATAGATGACAAACGGGAGGTGTTCAAACATGTAAGTCATAACGGTGTGATGAAAATGATCACAGTGGAAAAACAGTAAATAAGGTCATGTAACAGGGTGTGAAAGGTGTGACGCTGCTGCTTTTCCAAGAAAGGGGGATTATTACACTAATGACAGAATATGTACAGTATGTGTCTTATCTGTAAACGTAACCCTGAGGTACCTCTAATATAATATTCAGCACGGTTGAAAGGATCAGTTTCATTTATGTCTCAGAGGAACACTAAAATCTCAGCAACTTTCCATTCCAGTGAAATATGATTTGGACAGTCAGCACAAGTTATTTCCCTGAGCTAAAAAATATGGAGGTCATGAAGAGAGGGAGGATTGGTAATTGTTTTTAAGGATGAGAAGGTGAACAGTACAATACATCAGAAAGAACAGGAAGGAACGTTTTTGTACTATTCCAGCCATCGATTTCTAGAAACCACTTTTGAAGGCCATCATTTGAGTCATTTGTCAAACGTAGCCGAGCCCCACATGTCCCTACAGCCACCCGTTATCCTGAGCTACGCGGTAGTTTTGCGAATACGCCAACTGGTGTCTCAGCCAGACTCCCACAGCAAGAATTCCAGTGCAAGACAGTAATGTTTTTTTCTGCAGAAGAATTGTTATGTCCTGAGGGGACAAATGTGGCTTCCAAATATCTGTCAAACAGGCTGCCAAATGCCCTGAAAGGGCCTGCTGGCGTTCACGTAATCACCAGGTAGGAACACTCCTCCCTCCCGTGTTTCTCTTTCCTTTCCTGAAGTTATCTGCGTGGCTAAAAAAACCACGGCGACTCCCTTCCCGACAGAGTTTATGAATCGAAAGGAACTAAACTGGAGTCATGTAAGTTTGTCTTAGGTGCTGATTTTAGCACATTTTTATGTCAGCCATTTAACATCCACCCTTTTCATCTAACGTTTGCTTCGGGTTAGGGTTGTAACAGAAGGTAAGTAAGGTTAAAATGGATGTTTTAGACTTCATTTGAAAGGGAACATCCTCTACTTTCTGTGTTTGGCACGTGGCTACAGCACAAGCTGAATGACATCAGTTCAGACGTGGCTCAAATGTAACCCTAAGTCTAACCCTGGGTCACCTGTTGGATGATAAAGGGTTTCTACATATTTGAGGAGTCCTTCAATGTAACAATGTTTGGCATCTTGTGATCTATGCAGTTCTGTTGCCCATTATTATAAGTAAGAACAAACAAAACATCACATCTACTCTACATTTCAATGTGCAATATTGCTGGAAAGAACTGTCCTTGAAAGATGAGAATCATCTCATAACAAATATCTTCTTAAGAAAATCCATGTAGCAAATGACGCTATGCCCACACATTTTTTCTTATAGGTACCTAATGCAAATAACAATTTAAATAATAAAGATCTCGATTTCCCAGATTTAGAGGAAGAAACAAAAGGAAGTTTAAGAATAAGCAAACCTTTCAGATACTGCATTTCTAATTGATATTTAAGCTGTTTGGCTGCATGAAAGAGAAAGTACAACTACAGTGCTAAGGCAATTAAAGCAAACATATGTCCCTTTTGAAAACCATTTTGAGTTGTTATGTGCATAAGCCAAGCCATTTTAGCCCAATGCACCAAACCCCACCTTTCTGACATATTTTGTACAACATACTTAAGGAATTATTATCCAATCTGAGTGTGGCCTGCTGTCGAATTCACATCAGAATGAGGAATGAGTCAGGAAATGAGCAGTTTTTGCTTATTGTGAAATCCAAACAACCGTAATCAGTCACTCTGTTGTCTGGAGCTACCGCACTGCATCACCTCTCTTTACATTCCAGCATCTTGGAAGCGGAGCATCTTTAGATATGGAAGTGTTTTCCTTCAGTGGGAACACATGGAAAAGCCACAATGGGCCAAGCCACAATCACCTTGGGCCATTAGGCTTCAAATGCGCAACTCAACCACAAGTGGAAAAACTCACAAAAAACAAGTTAATTCATTCTAATACTGTGTGTTCCACATGTCTGGTATGTTGGTGCTGTATTTATGTGCTCTCAGGGTCGGAGATTACTGTGGATACGTCACCGCTAAACAACAAAAATATGAACCTACACAGGTAAATGTTTATCAGATGGTCTGCTAACCCTTCGCCAACTTTGGAATTTATTTGCAACCAAGGTAAACTCATAAAGTTCCTTGAGAGACAAAGCCTTTTAAAGCACCACG
The DNA here is from genome assembly GCA_037367275.1 of Coranthus polyacanthus. NCBI lineage: Eukaryota > Metazoa > Chordata > Actinopteri > Kurtiformes > Apogonidae > Coranthus > Coranthus polyacanthus. The sequence goes on from JAPQRN010000021.1 coordinate 28,716,255, forward strand.
CCAAGTTTCATGTGAGGAAAGTGAAGTTTTCCACGGATGTCAAGTGTTAGCCATAAACGCAAGTCTCCATTTTCCTTGGCAAGACTGGAGGGAAAGCATGCCCACTATGAAAGCACCATTCAGTTTATGAGCTGGAAAACACAGGCACCACTGAGTGAATATTTAAATGCATCCTGTTTGGGCATGCCAGTCACAAAAACACGGTTCATCTATCATTTTATACATGCTCTTTTTGATAAATATTACCACTTTGGATGTGAGAGGCATAAAATACAAGCCCCAGAGAAAACATTTATACATGTAGATGGCAATCATAATGGCAAAAAAAGTGATATAATTTTCCTGAAATTTTTCGGCAATTTTTCCAAGCACTGCCAAGGCACTGATTCATCAGCTCTAAAGCCTGCCGCATGTATGAATGGTTTTATTTCCAGTATGATGCCCCTCTGCTGAAAGAACCAGCTTTCATTCCACTCTGCAGCTGCACTGATCATGGAACAAAAAGGATTGCAAGAAGCAGTGAGCAACAGCCTCCTACACAAGGACATATGGTAGACAGTTTTCCACAGATCACAAACCTAATATGTGAAACAGGTGAATTAGCAGAAACCAGCGGCATATTTTTCAGCCTGATAGTGTAAACAATATCCTAGTCCAGTGGGTCCCAAACTTTTTTTAGTTGGAGCCTCTCCTTCTTGGATCTAAGAAAAGCCGAGCCCTGAACTTGTCCTCATACCTAAGTGACAGAATGGGTCGATTACCACTCGCTCCCAAAACGACATGTATGGAAAAAATGTGGAGCCCAAACTACATGACTGTTGCATTTAGGCTGTGACAATACTACGGCTAAGGTTTGGTTTGGTTTGGTTTGGGCACGAAAACTACTTGGTTTGGGTTACTACGGTTAAGGCTAAAATAAGAAACTTACATTACAAACACTGAAAAATTAAACATTTTTTCTTTGTTTGAAACAGGGCACAAACACTGGTTTCCTGTGTGTTTTTCCACCATATCCATCCCCACGCACCTCCTTCGAAGCTTTGTCCCTACACAATGACGTCACCTGACTTTTACATGTACTTTTTCCTACAACAGTTTTAAGATCCTTCACAAATCAACCACTTTTGTCATTTTTCTAGTTCGGTTTTCTGGATCTTTGGGAACCCCCTGAAGAGGTCCTGGATACCACGGTGGCCCTAGTTCGCATTTTGTGGACGGGACAGGACACTTGACTTGTTTCTGACGTCATTACATGTCTTTTTCTGTTTTCATGCAGTTGTAACAGAAATAAATTCCACCGCGATCAACAGCAGACTTTGATTCTGAAATCCCAGCCTGTAATAACACATGGAATCTTCTCTTGTATCGTGTCTTCAGTTGACTTCCCTTTGTGCTGCATCCTTATGGCAATAGTAAAACTAAAACACTACGACACACTATCTTTCTCGATGTACAGTGTCTCCGCAACTCCTGTTATGCCTGCTGACAGTAATTGTGGTAATAATTGGAGGAGACAGAGCGAGCACCAGCAGAATAATCCCCTGCAGCTTTTCCCTGCCACATGTTACCAGGCCTTATGGCAACCTGTTGACACCAATCCCACAGACCCAGTGGGCCAATGCTGGGCATGCATAAACAACCTATAATCTGCATCGCACGCTGGCTGAACCACGCAGCTCTTCACTGAGCATCTGAGAGAAAGTGGATTATATCCGTACAAAGGCAGCCAGACCTGATACCCAGTTAATAGTCATGTTCACAACAATAGCATGGGGCCAAGTCGTCTCAGGGCTCTTTGAGGACAACTTTGCCACGCTTTGAAATAGGAAGGTTGTTTGGACAGCAAATTTCCAAACAAATAAATATTCCAAACATCTGTTTTCTGATCTCACATTTCACATATGTTGGTCAGTAGTAAAATAAAAATACTGAGGTGAAAAGTCAGCCCTTATTTGCTGCATCACTCCATAAAATGAGTAACAGGGAAAGACTACTGGATCCACTATATTTACACATATGAATGGCCTCACCTGTGTGCTTTACAGTTTGGCTTTCATTCACCCATTCACAATTCAGGGTTGAGAGTCTCAAGAACTAGAGGAGCTGGATTGGTCTGTTTTCAACAAATATGACTGCAGCTGGGAATATTTTGGAGAGAATACTAGTAGAAGATGGTCCTATAGGCTATGTTACGCATTCTGTAATAAACACAGCAGAAGAATTTGAGGTTGTGAATCAGAAATAAAACCAGCTGTTTGCCAAAAGACCTTGAAGAAGAGGAGGAAACCAACAAACAATGTACAAAGACTGCTTTAGGGGAATATCCAGGAAAACAGCATAAACAGCTTCTTCTTTTTCTCTAGAAGCAGAAACAGCTGATCAGTTTTGTGAGTTAAATGTTTGCTAGGTCAGAACTGACGTGAGAAGGCTGTTAAATAAGGCAAAAACCTCCTCAAGCAACTGTACAAACTTTCCGTCCACCTTTTCTAATGCATGGTTGGGAAAATGAATGGGAAAATGAAAATGGGCCTAACAGTACATTGATGGAAACATGGCTATTGATCATATATATTGAGAACCAACTGATCTGGGAGCTGGATTACACACCTACATTGAGTAAACGTGAAATAAGACATCATTCTACAGCTGCTGTCTGTTTGTGTGAAGTGAGCCTCGTAAAACACTTCTCCAAACACAATGAGGATGATTCAAATTTGAAGTTGAAAACAAATGGCAGGCAGCAGCTTCGATGAGTCAGAGTCCTGGATTTGGATTCAATTCAAGCTCAGCAAACTTCAATCATATCCATTATCCTGGAATACACACTGTTCAGCGTGATAATGGATGTCAGGCCAGCAGTGCGAGCCACCATCCGGCCGGTCGGGACCGAGCACCGCCTCTGAAACACAACGCTAGATGACTCATCAGATGCTTGTCACAGCTTCCTGGCTCCCTCGCCTGCTCTGAATACTCCCTCTGAAAACTCCTCTGATGGGCCCATGACTTATTTAAGGCACACTGATGTATTTTGCATTGAAACAGCCTAAATGGTTCAGTGCGCTACATACTGGGGGAAAGGCTGCTCCAGCTGGAGAGCAGAGATTTGGATGTGTTATCCTCTCAGAAACACTTTTTTGCATCATCAGTTTTGTTTTGCTCAAGACGGCCAAGTTGCAGAATCAAAGCAGGCAGGAAATGTTGGACAAGAAAACAAATTTCCACGTCTAACGGCTGTGATATGCTGACACACCAGCCCGAAAAAAATAATTAGAAAGGTAAACTCGGTGCACTACACATGACTATCATGAGCATAAAACAACAGCAGCAGCCCATTCTAATTCAAAACCACAGAGGATTTCATCATTGTAGAATTATCTGATACCAAGCAGCTTAATGCTGCATAATCTACCCAACCTGAAAATCCTGCCCCTGAGGATATAAACCAAGAACCGAAAAAATAGATCTGGCCTCGGAGATGGAATTATATCCACCAAGATCACACAAGTCACACGTAATCCTTCGCCACAGGCCACAGCCCCAAACTCATTATTGATGAATTAATGTGTACTTTGCTAAAACCTATTAAACTGTATTAAGATATGAAGAGAAATGCTCTAGAGTGACCCTCCCTCTCACTTGCAGTAATGAGTGGTACGGCACAGGAGCCCATCCACTTTGTAATGTTGTCTAGGTCAGCAGAGAGCGGCCTGATGTAATGAACTATTCCTGGGTCTGTTTAAACAATCAATAGGTATTCATCACAGAGTCGTCCTGCACTCAGCAGGATGGAAGGAAACAGGATGCAGCAAGAAAAAAGCAACACAAAGCTGCCTGGAGGACACAGCTACAGAAAGGACAGTGACAGTCCAGGCTCTGTCTGGGAAGTTGAAACGTCCCTTCAGCTCGAGTTTGCAGAGTGCTGGCTGTCAGTGTCCTCCAGCAGCAACATCAGCTGCCATGACATCAGACTACAGGAGGGAGAAGGGAAGAGGGATGGGAGAAGGGGAGGGAGGGAGGTTGGGAGGGGGAGGCATGCCAGTGCAGCTGCCTGCTGCAGTCGACTCTTCCAGACACCTGCCCGCCTGCACGGGCAGCGGGTGTAAACAGAGAACATGCAGACCGCCGCAATGTTTAAGTACATGACATCACGGAATATAATAAGACACATATGAGAAGTGAAAGAGCCTACCGGCAGAGAGACACAGCGAGCAGCCCAGGACAGAGTCGACTGGATTAAAGCGAGGGACCATTCTTGCACGTTCACCTCCAGCTTTAAAGAGAGACGGCTCGGGCCCTCTCCACCTCTCTATCTGCCTCCTGTGCTCCGAGTCTCTCTCTCTCTCTCTCTCTCTCTCCCCACTCTGTCACTCTGTCAGCCCCTCCCCTTTTCACTCTCTATCTCCACCCCCCTCCCCTCTCTCCAGCCACCCCCTCCCTCTCCCCTCTCGGCGGAGTTCTGTGTCCAGCCTGATGCAGAGTCCTTGCCTCTGTCGGCGCTGCTGCAAGGTCAAGGTTTGTTCCCTGACAAACACCAGAGGGAAGGCGGCCACTGAGACCCATCACAGTGGAAGTTCTTTTATGCATATTTTCCTCCCTGGGTGAAGGTGTTGTAATTAACAAGATCAGCCGCTTTGAATTTGATTGCAGGCAGAATGTGGAGACTTCTTTGGCAGCGAAGCGGAAAACAAAAAAGGATGCTAAATTCTTACTGAGACAAACAAGCACAGACGCAGACAACACCTTTGACAAAACCTTCACTTTCTGCTTTTATGAGCTTAAAAGGCCCCACTGATGGATAACATGTGCAAGACTCAACGGACTGACTTTCAAATCATAAAGATTTAAGCGCAGACGATGCTGCTGCTGCTGCTGAGGGTGTTTTTTTAATGTGACTGACAATGCTGGGTTTCACTACTGATACGGTTTTAGAGAAAAACCCAAACAAGACACCAGAAATATTAAATGGTGTGTGGGTACAACTACATGGTAAATGACTTGACCTAAATAAAACACGGCCATAGGAGTCTAGGGGAGGTTAACATTGACATAATCTTGCCCACATTATACACGGCAAGTAAAGCAAACCAGATACTGCAAATATGATCAGTCTTTTGTTAGTTTCAAAGTGACTCATAGAAATACTGAATAGTATAAATACACTATGATATGAATATGATGAGACATTTCTACTTCAGGTGTGCCTTCACGTTGTCTAGAAGAGTTATAGTATCATACAGTTTTTTGTTTTTTTTTACTCAGAGCAAACCGTACCACAGACAACAACAGCCACAAGTAATGACTAATGTGTGTCACCGAGTTTAATACCATCTGTACCACTAGGAGCATGAATACATTTCACTGTGCCACTTACTTTATCATACCTCCACCTACTCCAACTGAGAGAGCACCATCATTATTCACAAAAGCCCAAGAGCATACAAGAAGAGAGTGTAAACATTGTTTTACATACGGTATTTAGACCAATGATGAATGCTGTCCTTTACCTGGTTAGGACGGTCTCACTTTGTCAGGAATGAGAATGTGTATAGAAAACAACCCCAAAACACAATGTTTTATATGTAAAGTGAGGAGATATTTATGTCTGACAGCCAATATAAATAAAGACTGGGACAGAAAGGCAGTCAAAAGGTTTACAGCACAAGTAGCCCTTTTGGGATTTGGCTCAAATAAAATAGAAGTAAAGGTTTTATGTATGAGCAAACAAGACTACAATCCTAACCAGACATGTAGCTGAAACCGTGCATCTGACATGGTGGTCTGCAACGGACCTGGCTCCATTCCTCTTCAACCTCTACACGGCAGACATTCATGGACAACTCAGCCAACTGTCACCTGCAAAAGTTCTCTGATGACTCTGTAATTGTCGTCCTCATCTGGGAGTACAGAGAACTAACTTAGGACTTCCTGGACTGGACTTCCAGATCAACGCAGGGAAGACCAAAGAGCTGGTGGTGGACTTTCACAAACACTCCCCTCTGACACTGGTGAACGTC
>JAPQRN010000021.1:28725966-28736024 GCA_037367275.1 Coranthus polyacanthus
CAGGGGTTACATCTGAATCAGGGGTTACATCTGAATCAGGGGTTACATCTGAATCAGGGGTTACATCTGAATTATTTTCTTTAAAAAAACACCCGCCGATCACGCTAAGAAGGAGAACATCGTCGTCTGATGCCTTTCATTGCCAAAATTCAACAAGATTTTGCTTGTGGAATCATAAAAAGGCTCAAACATTACTGTATATTGACTTCTAATAAAAGTAATCTAATGTCATGTAATCTGCCCAACACTGCAACTGAGTTTATTGCATCATAAGTAAAATATTTCCATGATTTCTTTCCTTTTATGGCCCAAATTTGTAGTCTTACTACACAAAAATAACCAAAAAGGTAGTTTAACTACTTGAATCACTGTGCAACTACAAATAAACTGCCTTAAACTTCCAGCAACCACTGCAAAATATAGTTAAAGTTCGAGTAAAACGGCATCCTACTACTACTCTTGCATACTAAAAGAGTTGAAGCCAATGAAGCCAAAGTTGTGAGACACTTGCTGTCAGGTTACCTGGCTGTGTTGGTAACAGGCCAGTAGAGGGCGTCATTATTCCAGTCTTTAGCATGTTTGAATCTCAGCAGCATTAGGAGGACTTTGATATTCAGGGCCAGCAGCATGATCAAAATTAGGTGAAAAAGCAGCCGATATTTGGCCCAGCTGTTCTGACAAGTTCCAAACACGACACCTGACACCTCTCACTTCACACATGTCACCTCTCCTAAGGCTTAGGACGTACCGGCTGATGTAATCCTCAGGCCTGTCCTACAAACTATAATTGGGGTGAAGGGGCTGCATTCAGATGAGGTGGAAACCATTTTTTATTTATTTTTTTTGGTCTTTCTCTTTTGACCAAAGCATTGTCTCCTGTAATTCCGAAGTCTCTCTCTCACTTCTTCCACCAATTAGAGCCGGGCGTGTTGAGTGAGGGGGAGGGGAGAGGACGGGCCATCTCCATCAGTCTGCGAACCACTCAGGGGAGCTCATTAGAGCGGCCCGCAGCCCACAGACTCGGTGTTGTGTTGGCACTACTTCTGACACCACGCCGGCCTCAGCGCCACCATGAGAAAGAGAATGCAAGAGGAGCTTTCAACTGTCACAACACTAAGGTGTCCGGATGTAATGTGAAAGTACGGTTCTCATGAAACGGCTTCCAGAGTCGACTAATTGAATCAAGCGTTTTCAGGCTGACTGGTGCTACCAAAATCTCACAAGATGCTTCAGTGTTTTAGCATCAGCAAACACTTCACATGCACGGAGACTTTAAGGCGGATTCTTGACAGTGAAATCCTGCCTCCTCAAAGCCTATGATGTCGGCCTGGAAGCCTCCGCAGGGAAAAGACGAGAGCCTCTGCTGCACGAGGGCTTTTGTCAAAACATTTAAGCATATGCTGTTTCATATGTGTGCTAACAGCAGGCTCTGTGGTGGATCCACAGCTCATCCCCTGGTCTATCTGTCACACGGCAGCCTCTTTCAATTCACGGGAAAGAAGAGGCGCACCAGATGCACCGGTGTTGGCTGGAGCACTACAAAGATTGCCTACAGTAGGTGCTGGACTGGGTCCACAGACTCACTGCAGCAACAGACGGCAGATGTTTGTGTGCACAGGCAGAGCTGGATTTAATGAGTGTTTACCGTCTTGTGCAGAGAGATGTTGGCCGCGGCCTGCTGTCAGGCTGCTCAGTGCCACCTCACATGCATCAGTTAAAGGAGAGCCCCTTTTTATTACAACTTCAGTCAGTGCAGACGTGTCCTTCCTGTCAGTAGTAATCATATTGTACTCACCTAATACTAAGGGTGGACATGCTGAAAAGACATATGGCTGCAAAAACATGAGCTTTTCATGGATTTTTCTACTTTTACAAACTCTAACAAGAGGTTATGCACTGATGTCATGTTACCTGAACACACCCCCCGAGTTGGGACTGAGTGACAAAACATGCTGCAGCACAGAGGTAGCAAAAGTACAAACATTTGACACTGAAACAGGAGTACAAGCACAGTGCTTGTGTAGAAAAGCCGCTGGTTAAAGTAGAAGCACTGATTCAACCTCTCTACTCTAGTAGAAGTCATAAAAGTCACATCGTATTAATATAATATGAAGACTATTAAACCATTCTAACTTCAAATCAAATTAAGAAATAGGCTTTCCCCTCGGTTTCTGGGGGATTTAGAAGCTGCGGTTGCAGTCAGGGTCATGGGTCATGGCATTTGGACAGCAGAGGAGTCGAGTAGTTTACGAGTAGTTTACTGGAAAAACATCCAATTGATGACAGACGGCATGATGGACAACATGGACAGACAACAGTCAAAATACTTTTACTGAAGTACAGGACTGGAGTACTTCTTTCACATCTGTGGTACACAAGTAGAATTTTTCTGTAGCTCACTGCCAGCTTTCGGTTTAGCCTGTCTGCCCTCTTTTAAATGGGTGCCACTAATGGTTAACAGAAGTAAAGAACCATCCTTAACCTGGTCACAGGTGGTGTTTATTTACAACACATTTCACACAGCGTGTCAAAGAGCTCAGCGCAAACAAACCCGAGCATCACTGAACCACTTATTCGAAAACATTCGGCTCGCTTCCTGTACACTGACAAAATGACAAAGCTCGTACAGGCAGATGTACGACAGAGTTCTGGCATGTCTCGTAGCACAAAACACAATACAAGATAGCTTCTGAGCACTTCATGAAGTCTAAGAGATATATCTTGCAAAGAAACGTGCCGTGATGACTCTGAAGTGTGCAGTAAAGTTCTTGTCAAACTGTGAAAAACCGAGAAAGTGCAAAGCTAACAGAAAAAAAAAATTCAAAGAATTGTTCGGATGATTTGTAGTGAGACAGCCTCTCTTCAAAGGGAACTCATATTGATACAGTATGAGAGCTCATTTTGTGTGGCTGCGACTTGATAGAGGAGGATCAGATGAAAGCTGCAGCATAAAGGAGAAACACAATGTGATTGTTAGCGGCTCTTTGAGAAATTGTTTTCAAGGCAGTGGAGAAAGAGAAAATGAGTAAAGCAAAGTCATTTTAAAAGAAAGCAAAAAGATATCACAGTAACTGGTGGAAAATGCCACTGACAGCCATTACAGCGAGTCCCTCGTATCCATTATCATTTGGTTTTTGAAGATAATCTGCTATGAATTTCTAATGGGCCTCATCTCTTTTGTGTCATCACAGACTTTATCTGTACACTCCATCAAAGAGACACTTCTGTGAGGTGAGAAACAAATAGCCCACATAAACATGCAAATTCACACTTAAGAAACATTACAGGCCAATTATCCACACCTGGATTACGCGCTGCTTCAATCAGAATCGAGGATACAGTAGATCTATCTGCTTTCTGGCCCGTTTTCCCACTATCTCATATGCAAACCACACCCACGTCCACAGAGCAACATTAAAAGCTAATCAGATGTTAAAAGGCTTTTCATTAGGGCTAGAAGAAGACAGATTGGTGTGTGGGGACCACTGACTGTGCAGCAGCACTGCCCAGTAATTACCAGTGGTCCACCACCTGCCCCCCAATCACACTGCCATCTCATCCAACTGCTCATAAAACATGCTTCTGCACAGCTGCGCACACTCCCACTGCACATCTACTCGCTTAATTCACTGTCAATATCCCTGCTCTGTAAGCACCTACGCTGAGGTTATTTGCATCCAGTGTTTTTGAAGGGAAAGGAAGTCATTTATTATGGGGTGATCGCTACGTTATCCCTGTTTAAATATATACTATCGATGATTCCTTTCTTCGACCGAAACATGGCAAGAAAATAGCCCCAGAATGATCACAAATGTGTATAACATATTGGAAAAATACGATTTACAAACGCGTGAAACCACCTGTGTGTAATTGTGGGTACATGCATGTTCCAATCCAAGCAATGTGAATATATGCAAAACTATTTTTACAACTGCATTCATCACTGAATGAATATCAAAATTTTCAGCTTGATCTCGTAAGAAAAACGACAATGCAGGTCTATTTCTAAGGGTGTTAAAACAACACACAAGATTCGGTACAAGATAGTTATGTTGCAATCAGCAGTCGTCCAAGTAGTAGCCCAGGATTGAACCTTGGTTAAGACGCAAGAAAAAAGAAGAACGCTCTCTCAGGTGAACGTATGGGAACAGCCGTTGAACTGTTTTATCTCTGACTTTGCTTTGACAGTAAATAAGAAGAATCAAAAGACATGAATTATCATATTTCCTTTTTATTTTACAATTAATTGTGGGTGTTCTCATCCACAACTTAAATACCCCTACAGAGTGTGCATAGAAAGTAGTTGTGATTGCACAGTTAATGGACACGAAGCCACGATTTACATAACTGCACAGCCTCTGAAGCAATCGTTCGTACGTTCGTATCCCTCTGTGTAGAGACTATGCACAATATGAGCATGTCCCACTAAACATATGATTAGTGATGTTGTTGCATGTGCTGGATGACTGCAGGCGGGATGAGCAGAAGGCGATAAAGGAATAAGGAGGGGGGGGGGGGGGGCAAATACGTGATAACTACAACGCACACACACTTGGCTCTCCTGCCAACTCCATCCTCCTTCCTCTGAATCCCCTCCCATCCTCTCAATCTCCTCCGCATTAATTAGGACATTGGTAATAAAGGAAAGAGTTTAACAGGGAGGAATTGCAAATGAGCAGGAATTGATTGGGCCTTCTCTCGTACTAACTGATTGCAAACTTCACCCATGAATAATAAAAAGAGGAGAAGAGGAGGAGGCAAGGGAGAGAAGGGGAGAATTAAATTTGGGGATGTGGGTTGGAGCATCAAAGGAAGGCGGGGCGGTGGGAGGAGAAGAGGAATAAGGGGCTCAAACAAGGTGATAACTAGTTTTTCTGTTATTTCAGCAGACTGTGTTCATTCAATCCATCTTCTGAGCAGCCTCTGCACAATTTGTTTCCAAATCACCAACAAAAACACGACTTCCCACCAGCAGTAGGAACATTAATGGTCATCTTCTAACTATATGATGTTACTACTGGCTGATGAAACTGTATGCGATGGTGAACACAAAAAACACGTACTGCAAGAACACAGGGCCAAAAGGTGTGGGCGGGTAGCAGGAGGGCTTCGAGTGCTATTAGCCCCCCACCGATTATAAACAACACAGCAGAAATATTAACTGACCCAGCCTTGAGGTAAACAAGCATTTCTTATATTAGCAAGCAGCAACCTCCAGGGCTGAAAAATGAAGCCAAAATCTGCAGTTCACTGAATGATGATTGAAGCCGTCTCCAAAAGCAAGTCAATCTCCACAGACCCCATATTGAAACTTTACAGCAGAAATAAACATGTTTACAGCCTGGTACAAAAAATGGTTTTGGACTCTTTCCCCTTAACGACAACTGTACGAGTGGTGCATTTTTTTATATAACTTACTGGTTTAAATATATTAAAGGTTCAATATTTAAGATTACCACATGTGGTTATTTATGTTGGAGTCTGTGTTGTGCTGGAAGCAAATCGTTTGTTGAAGTTAGACGACTCCATTTCGAAGCTAACAGTAGCTAGCGTTGCACACTGTTGTCGTGTAGAGAAGAAGTCACTGAAGAACTCAGGAGCGATTGTAAGGATTTTTGTAGAAACACTAACCCAAGTCCTCTCCATAGAAATCAGCGTACGTGCTGTTATCATGGATGTAGGCAACTGAGACAGTTTTTAGCTAAGAAATGAAGTTTCCTTATGTCAACGAACAACTGGCTCCCAGCACAAAACAGACTCCGACACAAACTTCACGTGACCACATGTGGTCATGAGCCATCCATGGGTGCCATCCATGTCTGGCATGTGGGCTTTGATTGGCAGCTCACTCGCCTGCTGAGTTGGATTTCTGGACAGCTCGACTGTAGTTGTGGTTTAGAAGTTACACTAACAAGACTGTCCGAGGATTCTGTCATACAACTGTTTCATGAAGTTTAGTTTAATTTTATTACAAGGCCATAACATAGCATTAGCATTAACCTGGTATGGAATTATATGGTTCTTTAGCTAGGCTGCTAATTAGGTCAGGTAGCACTAAGTAGTGTGTTTATACTTTATGCAAAGTTAGCGTTAGCCTTATTCAAACGTGGTCACTTCTGGCTCCAAAGCATCCAAGATGGTGATGGCAAAACACCAAACTCATGGGTTCAAAACGGTCCACAAACCAGTTGGTGACATCACGGTGGCTGTGTCCACTTTTTATATAATCTGTGTATATTAGTATTTTCATTTGGTTTTCCACAATAATTATATAGTACTTTTTGAACTCAATATGCTTGAAGCAGCTGAAGTCAGTTAATTCTAAAGGAAAGTTCTGTGTTAAAATTGCTCCCATGAGCTCAAACACACTGTTTCGAACATAAAATTAGGAAGGGTTTTGTGTGTTTTTTCCACCACCCTTCACTTAACTTGTGTGGTGTTGAGGCAATGATCTAAATCAAACAAAGATGTTTGAAGGAATTACATAATATGCGACCAACCCGCTGTTGGCAGCGGTGTATGTGTGGTTTCATGCTCAGGTAATGATGAAATCCTCACTCACCCTGCACTTCACATGTTGTGTTTTGGGTTAGTTATGCATACACACAGGCACAATCTGGTGAGTGCTACCTCCAGCTGTTAAGTGGAACTTAGCAATCCTTTTTCCTTTTTGAATTTACAAAGGGGAGACAGAACTCTTCCCAAGGAGAAAATAATGGACTTTCTGATGTCATACTGGGACAAGCACTCCAGAGAAGAAAGGTCACGATGAATACAGCCAATAGCATCGATGGCTGCAGGATCCTGTGAGAGCACTAATCCATCAGAGTACCATTAGCAGGTGACTGCTATCAGAGTCAGGATGAAGTCAGGCTTCAGTGCGCCCTCGCAGGGCAGCCGGGGCTGGGCAGGAGGTACCCCCCGGACCAGTGACAGCCCAGGGTCAAAGCTGGGCCGGCTGAGATAGAGTGATCTGCACTGAGGGCCACATTGGCCATTAATGTTGAATGAGCTCTGCCTCATTGAAATTCATAAAACATGGAGGAGGACCCCAGGTGGTGGCTGTGTCCCTGTCCACTCCTGCCACTGTCCGGTCATTATTGACCGTGCCATGGGTCACTACTGATGCTAGAACTAGGCCAATTATAACACCTGACAGTGATTAATAAAGACTCTGAGTGCTGCAGCTGTCGGAGCCACAATGACTTCTAAGCTATTACGGTGACACTTATTCATCCTTATGGCAATTTAAATCCATTATAATTCCATCTAACCATGTATGGAGAGCAGTAAACGAAGATCATATTTCTGTACCAATGAAACATTAGGGCTTTATCTCTTCACACTACAGACATAAAGCTCCAAATTCCATACTGTTATTATAGGCTGCATATAAGACAGGCAAGTTAAATGCATAGTACGTAATTTCTGTCACTAGAGGTATTTCAATCAAAACAATAAAAATGATGTAGTTAGATGATCTTGTCAACATCATCATCAACATTGTTGATGAAAATCAATCGGACGGGACGTGCAGAAATCATGTTAACACATGAGGTAAGTTATAACATTTATTCAGATTACGTTTAATGATGTATATTCACATTATGTCATTTCATTCTAATGAAACAGTTGCAAATAATGTTAAAAGCCTAGTGTGAATCATTGTGTTTTGTTGAATTTGTTGAGTGTAGTGAGGGAAAAAGAAACTGAATCACATTACAAGCTGAAATAAGAAACTGCCAAACTAAAATATTTATATCAGGTGATTGCAATACTGGCAAACAACAAGTAATGTTAAAGCACTACCTTCTGCAGTGTGTGCAGTATCTCCTTGGAGTCTGGCTCTTTCAAAAGTGAGAGAACTTCATAGAAACGTTGGAAAAACAAAACAAGACACAGACAGCATCTGAATGCCTGACCTGCTGTGTCCGTCACTGCGGAAAGACACAGTCAAGGTAAATTATCTTGTACGTAACAAGGCCAGATCTGACAAGCCTAATCAGGATGAAAAGAATTCCTTCCATAGTAAAAAGGAGTGTGAAATTGCTGAGGAATGGCGTTCGACTGGAATATCTGAAACAAAGTGCCGTGAGGATCAATTGAACATAGATGCCGCTGAGGAGCAGGAGACAACATGATAAGCGGTTTTCTCAAGAAGTATCAAACGTGTTCACATGATAATGCAAGCAAAGGTCTATGTGTTTCCGTAACCGAAACTCCTCTGGATGACAGGGTTTGGTCCAAAGCATAAAGTTGTTTTAACTGAGAACACATATAACAGAAACTAGTACATCACAACTTCCCCTATTGAAGTTATTCTTTTCCTAACCTAAATCCTCCGGTTGACCATCACTAAATCAGACCAGCACTCACCATCAGCTGCATCTCCAACTCTGCCCTCCTTCCTGCCCTTGCAGCTCTGTTTGTCTCCACTTAAAAAGCCTCTCCGCTTCCTGTCTGTATTGCCTCAGGTGTGTTAGAGCACAGCTTCTCCAGAGATACTGGTGCTCTGTTCCAGCTACAGAGGGAGGTGCTAGCCAACAGCTGACTGACGGCTCGGCTCTGTTTACCATAGGCCATCTAATTCAACGCACCGCAGGAGCACTGAGCAGAAATTACTTTACCTTTAAAGTGCAACCTTGTTAGAAGGCCGGGTCAGTCCTGCAGACAAACAAAGTATTGTGGCGTAGATCTCGTTCTGACACACCAGACATCTGCTTGTCGACAAACCGCTGGCTCTAATCTACTGTGTCTCCTTGATTGCCAGAAAGCTGTGCGGGGCTGGGCTAGTCGTCCAGACACCAGACGGTTTGTTCAGCAGAGAGTTCAGCACAGACACCGTACTTCCTCTCCTTGGGGAGGCCAAAACCCGGCCAGGAGCACGAGCAAACAGACGGTCACCTCGACTGGCAGCTTCAACTCCTGTCTGAGTCCTGGAGTTAAATAAATAATGGCCTGCGCTCCTTTGGCTCGCAGTTGAAATGGCCAGATCGGGTTAACTTGGCCTCTACTATTTCACTGGCAAATGTTTTTAAAGGTCCTACACTCATCTGGCCTTTGAAAACACACAGTCTCTAAGAATTCAAACAGACACTAGACCACCCTTAGCTATAAAGCCAGACTCTTTAAAGAGAATTTATTACAAAACAGCTACAACAAAACAGGCTAAAAATCCTTGTACATAGGGAACAAGTGAGGAAGAACCACGCAGATGGGGTTGGTATGTAGTCGGTCGTTAAACTGAGAGAAAAAACAGAGTAGCAGGGTCAGAGGAGAGAGCAGGACCTGCATGTGAGTAGAGGAGAGTTATTGAGGTATGACTGCTGTCTTCAGGAATGTACTGCAGGCAGACGACACTGCCGTTTTCTGTGTGTGTTAGAAAGGGAGGGAGTGCGATCGAAGGGTCAATCTGTCAGCCTCAACAATAACACTATGAAGGGTCCGAGGTGTGGAAAGCAAACACAGAACAGTAACGCTGCTTCCTAAAGCCGCCAGGAACATGTTTTGTAGGTCCGGCAATTTATTTTCTCCGTTAGCTTCTAACTATCAGACATGGAGGAACAGGTTTCTGAGACACTTTTGGGAATTTGACATGAGAATTTCACATAAGAATTGAAATCTGAATCTCTTCTGCACTTGGAAGGTTATTTGCTAGAGTTGCCAGGGAGATACCAAATTCAATCAAAACTGAACCACACCTACACAGCCGCAGCCTGTAGGGAGACATCTGAATCATGGGCCACATCTCACGTTTCTTTGTCTGTTCACACAGGTCCGATGCCCATTGCCAATCAGAGGTTTGTGGGCAAAATAAAGAATGGAACATCGTTTATCTGGCTGGCTCTCCAGTTACACCCATGAAAAAATGAAAGAAACTGCAAAGACAACAAGCTGACAAAGCTGTACAGATTGTAAATAGACTCAAAGAAACTCTTAAACCGATGTATTTCATGTTACTGTTACAGCATAGAAGTGCTAAATTTAAAGTAATGCCAGGGATTATTTGCAAAGAGATTCAGTCTATTGTCTGAACAGATGAAGAACTAAAGAAGCCA
>JAPQRN010000021.1:28756569-28771898 GCA_037367275.1 Coranthus polyacanthus
AACTTTACAATCTACAAATATTTGGCAACAACGTCAATGTCTCTACAAATACACCGCTTCGCTTACAAAGCTTTGGGGTCAATGAAAAGTGCACGTTCCAATGATGTAACCGGTGTAGACAGTAGTCTGAGAGAACTTATGAAGAAAAAAAAAAAACAAAACAATGAAACGTAACCCAGACCAGGTGTGATCTTTGTTGGATCTGTGCTTTAAGACGACACATTTCAAATACAGAGAGAAACTCGACAGCCCCGCAGCTTCATCTGTGGCCACCATTGTAGACAGACGGTAACCTGAGAGAGGGAGAAGCTAAAATCACTTTCAACCACCAACCCTGGGCAAAAAAGGAGACAAACTTGACAGTGAGGTTAAAAGAAAAGCCATTTACACAGATCACTACCTGCCCTCTGATCCACACCATCCCCACAATCCAGCGGAGCATAAATCGGACCTCATGCCACTGAGCAGAAACCCTATTGACAAATATAAAGAAAGGTCAAAGAAAAACCCTCACACTTTTAAATTTGTGGATATTCTTACAGACCTTTCAAAATTTAAGACCTACAAAGAATTGCCTATTTTACCTGAAAGAACACAGTAGCAAGCGGCACTGAGGACGACCACAGCTAGACATTAGTGAGACCAAACAGCTCATCCACTAACACATACATAAAAGAGCCTGTCAAAGACTATCTAATCCCTTAAGCCCTGTTCAAGATTCACGATGAGACGAGCTACTTGCACTGCAGCGTCTGCAATTTTCTGAAAACCTGCAGCGATGACTCGTTCTAACTGCTGGTTTTCAGGCTTTTTTTTTCTGTGGCTGGACATAATATGTAGCATCACCGGGTCAATGCTGATAGTAACGCTGTGCTTCTTGGCGACAGGTGAGCTATAACTCATAAATACTGAGGGAAAACTTATACTACGTATCACTGCCTTCTAAGACCAGCCACTAGTGATTTGAAAAGCCGGTCACAGGTGACGCCATCGGCTGGTTTGTGCCAAGCTGAGACAGGCCACTTCATATCTGAACTGGGCTTTACAGAACCTCATATGGATTCAAATATTCACATGAATTAACACGGTATTGGAAAGAAATGGCATCCAATCTTAACAATGTCTGAGGCTTCTGAAGAGATAACGTCACCTTCATTAGCAGAGGTGTCATGAAACTGCAGTTCTTTGTGTTCATGTATGCTCAAAAATCTCTGATTCAAAGTTCATTCTTGACTCTACAGTCAGTTTCTCTGGAGAAGAATATTTTCTTCTCTTTATGGATAATAATCATGAAGATAATTTCATGTCTTTGAAAGCAGACGAGCATTTTATCATCAGCTTTAATGCCTTCTCCTTTGTATTGCCACTTATCTTAGCAGGTCAGTAACAGTTACTCTATCAGAAGAAGCTCAAAATTCAATTCAGTATGTGGTGTAAAGAGCTGTCTTGCACTTTTTCTTGAAATACATTTACTAGAATTTCAAACTAAATGTGGACAGACTTACCTTTCCATCAGTACACACTATGACAAACGTTTTGCACTGTTTTAAGAATATTTTCCGGCTATACGGAACATTATACCAAATAGGACAGAGCAAAGTGCTGCAACTTTTATTCATTTACCTCTGAAGAATGACTTTCGAAACTCATTTGGATGACTTAACCACCGTTCAAGCCTTCCAGCTCTTCCATAAAAAATATTTTCTATTTCTATTAAAATCAGCTTTTGAGAGTAAGTTGAGTAGTCACTGGTTTCTTAAAAGTAATCACAGACATTCACTGTGCATTTTAACACAAGTCTAAGTTAGGCACCTTCTACTGAAGTGCTTTAAGAAAGTCAAAAACATTCACTCCGTTTGAATGCTCATATGAATTCTTTTAATAAAAGCAGACCGAGCAGGGTAATGCTATGGATCAACAAGATCTACATGTACAAAAGCAGAAAAGTTCAAAAAAGCAGACTATTCTAATCTATTCCTATCTATCCTCTGCTGCTTCTGACACTTTTCATCCTATATGCCTGATATAAAAGCCAAATAATCTGCCTCTAAACCTGCTTCACTGTACAGCAGCATATTGCTTCACAGTGTGGTTTTACCTGAAGCAATGTGTCACTTCCTATGTGCCCCTCAGGGGTTTAACGTAATTGCATTCATTATCCAATCCACACACCTACCTCCTATTGTAAGTTCCAGCCCGAGCCAAACATCATTCAGAGCACAACTCCCTTGGCAATTGTAATTGATGTGCACTTGTTCTTCATGTTCTTTTGCAAATACTTGATAATAGACCGGGACATCTCAAGACCTCAGTGTAATCAGAAGTGTTTAGTGCTCATTCATTGTGCTCTCTTCATCTCTAATGCTAATTACAACCAATAAGCATGGTGAACACACACAACTCATTAGCACTTATGTCCTTCATCTGCAGGCAAAACACCTATAGAGGTTTTTGTATCCGTTTTCCCACCACAAACCTGTCTTTAGAATTGCTCTCAAGCACTATGCTGGATTCTGAACAGATATAGCGAGTGCAGCGTCGAGAATAAAAACCCTTTGAAATTGCCATGAAGCTTTTGAAGCCTATGTCCCACTGCTCATCGCTCTCAGGGTTTTCATCTCTCCCCATCTCTCCTCATTTGCAGAGGAGCTCTCAGGGCTTCACTGTGCAGCTGTAATGAACTCCAAGGAAAAGCATCCACAGAGAGCGGAGCTGTATGGACACAGAGAGTGGAGCTGCATGGACAGCATGGCTGCTGCACTGTGTGTATATATATATATATATATATATATGTGTGTATATAGATACATATATGTGCAAGATGCTTGGTGCAAGCACATAACATCATGGACAAAGTTGTAGCCGTGCAGAAGCTGCAAAGTCAAGTTTTGCCACTCATTTTCTAAGATAATCATAATCCTGAAACATAAAGGGATTGATTGGAAGAAGTGTCATCACAGGGGTCTGTTATGCTTTCTCTATCCCAGAAAATAGCTTGTTCCCCTACTGCGCTTGTTCTTCCCATCTGCAGTAGTAATGGGTGTTGTTCATTTTCTATCTGAGTGGATTTTGGAAGCCAAAAGAGGCATCCTACCAGCTTGTGCTCGGTAGGAGGTGGAAGCCTTCACAAGAGGAGAAAAAGACTGACAAACAAAGAAACACTTAATAGCAGCAGCATGAGGAATGGCAAGGTCACAAGCTTCATGTTTTATCAGGTTGATAAACACAGTGATAGCGTTAACTAACTAGCACAAGGACAGAAATCTGCTGTTATTGCAATGAGACACACTGAGATAGTTATGGGGCTGATGAACAAATAAAAACCCTTCAATTTACCTAAAAGATGCAGACTTCCATTTGCGACAGGGGTAACTTCTCCTACATGGAGGGGCAATAAGGTTTAGAGGGATCTCTGAGACTTCTACGGGCAATGAGGCGTGTCGCCTGCAACATAAAAAGAGAGAAGCACATTGAAGTGGTTTATAATGCACATTTCATAAAGAAGAATAAGAATATAAAGCAGTATACTTTGATTTAACCATTTAACATCCACCTTCGTCATGGAACCCTAAACAAAAGTCCATGGCACTTTCACTTAGGATTAGGGATATAACAGAAGAACTACGAGGTGAAAATGCATGTATTAGACTTCATTTGAAAAGGAACATCTTGTAGTTTCAGTTTTAAGCATGTGAGTAAAACACAACATAAACTACATCAGTTCAAGCATGGCTCTAATGTAACCCTAAAATCCCTGAGCAAAAGTCCATGGAACTTTCAGTTAGGGTCAGAGTTAGGGTTATAACAGAAGTGTAAGACCAAATCATGTATTAGATTGCGTTTGAAAGGCAACATCTTCAAGTTTTTGTGTTTAGCATGTGGCTGAAACACATCTGTTCAAATGTAATCTCATCCCCTAACCCTTAAATGGGTCACTGGTGGAGGTTAAAAAAACAGACAGCTTGCAATGCTCGGACAATGACATGCTTCTGTTGCAGCGTGAACAGCACAGTACTGTATATCAGAGGGTGTGTATTTGTGTGAATGTGGGGCGGCACGTTTACTCCCACCGAGCATAACGTTGCATTTGGCAGGAAGAGAGATTACTTCTGTCCACTGCCTGCAGCATTTTAATGCCTTCAAATCAGTGCCGGGAACTCTCATATATGCATTATCACATCGGGCTGAATCAGCACACGGAGCTCAGTGCCAGGTAGAGAGCAGAGAGCAGAGGATGGAGGAGGAGAGGGAGGAGATGAGACATGCTCGGAATGTACCAGGCTTCAGTGTAATGTGAGACAACAGCCGAGGCTGTGGAGAGCTGATATGAACAGGAAGGAAGCTCCAGACAAGAGGAAGCCGATTAAAATGACTTTCTGTTATCTAACTCGTAAGGATAAATGACCTTCCCACTTCAAATCTGGTTAAATCTCTGATGTTCCAGATATTTGCCAACAACACCGGCTGTCATATTTACCTATTGTACGTTACATAAACACAAAGTACACATCTCTGTTAAGTATCTCATTCAGTGTTGGTTGGACACGGACACAAATACTGTGTGACATCCTGCAATATTAAATTATTCTACAATTCACCAGATAAAGTATCTGTTTTTTGCAACACATTCTCACTCCCAACCCCTCACATAGTGATGGGTGGTCAGGGCATCACATTTCGACACATAGAGCACCCCTAGAGTGTCATTTTTCATTGTACAGGGTAGGCACACACATGGCGTGGTCGGACAGACAGCGAGATAATGCCACGGTTACGGTTTAGTCATATTTAGTCATGAAAACAACTTGGTTAGGGTTGGGGGACAAAGGATCGGGGGAACGGCTAAATGAGAAAGACAAAGAAAACGCACAAGCACGGAACGGGACACGAACCCTTGTCTCCTGTGTGCAAGTCCACAAGTTTTAGTGTGTCACCCTGACCATCCCAACCACCTCCTTTTGAAGTTTTTTTGCTGCTTAACATCACAGTCAATTTCCGACGTCTAAGGATACACATTGACTTCTATCTGATAAACTGCGTGATGAACCTTGAAGCTTTCAAGCCCCGGGCGCTGAAAGAGGTCATGACCAAGCGGCGGAATGTGACGGCTGTGGAGCGAGAAAGGGAGAAATGTTGACTTTAGTTGAGTCTAATTGCATTTTTTTGACAGCCGTGCCGTGATCAACACTCATTTCTAAATCATCAACTAATTAATTGAAAGATGACAACTTGGAAACAAATTAGCCTGATGCAATCCACCCAAAAGGACAGAAATTACTTTTGGAAAAACTTTATTGGATACGTACTTTGAATTTTTAACATGGCTTTTTTTTCCCACTGATGTAGAGTAGATGGGGTTTAAGATTGCAACAAGCCACTAGGGGAGTGATCGAACTGTTTTGGCTTTAAGATTTTGGGCATGGTAGGAAGAAGTCAATACTGGCTGCAGATGTCAAAGTCAGACACATTATAATCCATCTGTATTTCATCCCTTTAGTCGCTTTAAAAAAAAATACCAAAGATTCTTCTGTTTACTTCTAATGGAAGACGGTCATAATTTTGTCACAAAATGTCACTTTTCAAGAAAACGTTGCTTGTTTCAGATCTTTGGTAAACTGTGTTTTCAACCAATGCTACACAAAGATCTTATCGTATCCCACGTGTATGTCTCAAAGAACAGTGGATAAAAAGAGCACAAGTGAAACAGAGCAGAGGGGTAAAAAGAGGGCAGGACATGGGCGTCAGGGTCAACGGAGGACTGGCCGTAAATAAACCACCTATACGTCTCCTCTTGGTGCCTAATTGCTGCAGCTGGCTGAGTAATGAAAAAAGCAGCCACTTGTCATTGAAACGTTCTCCGCTCAGGGCCAATGCCGACTGGCACACTGGATAATGTTCTACTTCTGGGCCACTTCAGCCTTCTCTTTGTGGCTGACCTGTATGATGGTCTACCGTACATCCACAACACACCGTGTCCTCCAGAAGCACACTGCCAGACAGTGATTTTTGACTTTACAGAGTTTCCTATTTTCACAGTGAAAAGCATTCTGTACTTTCCTGGGAAGAAAAAAGTGCTTGCCGAGTCATTCTCTGTGAATTGCTTTGTTTTTTCAAACAAGCTTTCTTCTAAAAGCAGCAGCAACAGTGCTTTTTGTCTGATAGGCACACAAGCACCTAAACAATCACATGGAGACAGAGCATTTTCTGCTACTATCAGAAGAGCTATGGACGCTGGAGCATCACCAAGATGCTAATGTGCACCTTTTTCTGCTTGTCACCTGGGAATTAAGCAGCATTTAAGTCAGTCTTGATGATCTCGTAAAACTTCAAGGTGGACAGCTGAGGAAGCATTAACTTTAAGAGGTTTGGTAAAGGGTGATATAAAAAAACGAGCATTAAAGAGATTGCTCTGATTAGCCTGAGATAAAAACAAGACGGGAGTCTATGTGTGGAATAACAAGCATGGTTTGGCCTTTAAGGGATGATTTTGTAGAGGAATACTGTGGGTTTACTGTGATCACAAACTTTGCACTTTGACAACCCCTCAAAGAGGTCCCAGTCATTTTAACTTTCCAGGACTGATGTGCAGAGTCCATGGTGTATGTGTGAGAGCTTGGTTCCGAGTCTCTACGACCTTCACAGAAAAAGATATCCCCCCAGGCATGGATTCCAAACCCATACTTCTGCCAGTTTTGGTACTTCCAATCGTCATGGAGCCCAGGTCGGGTTCAGGCACTTCTGGTTGTCGTAGAGACACGGGGGTGGCACCGTTGGAAAGCCTGTGGCCACAAATCGCAGGATAGGACTGGAACTGAACATCAAACTATCTGTAAATAATCTAGGTGGGATCATTCTTCCCCTAAATACCAATACAATGTCCTATTGGTCAAAGTTCATATAGTTTCACAGTAAATACCCTTATATTTTGGCATCTAAGTGTAACGATGTTATTATTAATATAATTTGTTGAGGAATTATGACTGACTGATGAAAATAAGAACCAAAAATGTCAAGTAGTTGTCCTGAATAACTGAAATCATGACCCCTTAAAGGCCCTGCTATGTGATGCAGCTTGAGATGGGAAGACCCTGCTCGAAATGTAAATCTAACAGCGGCGTACATCATGGATAAACGTACCCCAAGGACAAACGGGTTGTGCTCTTCTGCGACCCAGAGCTGCCAGTAATAATCTCTCATCCATGGAGTTTAAGTCCTGGATGGAGATTTCCCACTGCCAGCCATATAAGCTTCCTGTTATCACTGGAGTGCAGGTTCTCTGCTTACATAATGCTAACCTCTAAACACACTGGCTCCCAAACTTCTAAATTGTCAGGAGGCTGGCAAAGTGGTTTCAAGGACTAATTGAGCTTAATAATGGTGAGAAACACCGGAAAACACATCGCTTAAGACAGATACCCTGATTGATTGTGCTGTGTTTTTAACTGTGTAACAGTCGAGTGCGAAAACCTTGATTCATGATCTTGAAAGTAAACTGGAAGTACAAAGAAAGCAAATTATCTTTTTAAAAACTGCATACAACTAAACAAGTACTTCTTTTGAAAACCACTCCACCGCTAATTGTTTCCCCACTTCCTGTTTAAATACAACTTTAATTTGAAAAATAGGAAGCGCTAATTTTGGAGAGAAAGTGCAGATATAGCCAAAAGCTATGAACAACAGGTATTTTTGTTCTTCTAAAAACAGCTTTTTTCTCCCTGTTGCCCAGAACAAGGTCCAACAAACCACGCCGCCACAAGTTAATCACCTTAACTGCTTTATAAAGTTGGCTAACATTTAAGAAAAAAACCCTCCTGTTCACACATTTAACAGACACCGGGGGGCATTCATTTGCTCGAGGTGGGTTTTTTTTTGCACAGCTGATAGGTTTACAATCAGTCTCCACTCTCCTCTTCACATGTGGTTTGGTGTTGACCACTGGCTGAGAAAATCAGCTGTTGCACAACCTGCTTCACGGGCTAATTTTGTTTGGTAGCTGCTGTGCTCTAATGTTGGCCTCCAGCATGGTTTACCGAAGCTGCTTTACTGAGAACCGCTGTGGGTGTGAGACAGAATCAAACAGTGGATGTGCTGTAAAAATAGAGAAAACAATTAGCTTGAAGGTAAAACAATTAAGAGCTGATGAAAAACGAGCTCACGTAGAAATTCTATGTTGGTTCGTCAAGTGACACTTTGAAATAGGATTTAATGTCAGTTTAACATGAAAAATGTAATCGATTCTTTATATATATGTTATAAATCTAACTTGTACGTTTGGATAGGAGTTAGATTAACTACACACATACCTACGTTTGGCATTTTTGTGCGAAACACAATGCTCTGTTGCTTCTGCACTTTTCTTACAGGGACCATTTGTCAACTTCTTCTTTTTCTGTTTTTTTTATTTGCCATGGTGTGTGAGTACTTTTCTTTTTCAGCAGCTTTTTTCTCACAACAGTTGTCAGCAATAGATGTTTCTTCAAAGATCTCAGGAATCAATCACAATGTACACTGTAAAAAACAAGTCTACGGGGCAACCAAGTGACACAGAATACTTTGAAGCACATTTAAAGCACTCAAATATTTCAAATGTGTCTGAATTTCAATTTATTCAGTATTATTACGTGGCACTTTGTTGCTACGGTATTTATTTCCACTAGACTCAATCACATCTCTCACTGTTCATTAAACTTGAATTACTTTTCAAACGCAGACTGAGACAAATTTGTGATTTGTTTCTTTATAAACGCAATTGACTTGATTAGACGAATATATATGAAAAAAGAAAAAAATGCAAAAGAAGGTGCTAATTTAGCCATTTCCCTATCTTGTTCTGTTGTGTGAATAGTAAGAGTTGGGGTATTATCATCATCATTATGGTTTAAAACTTTTCCAACTCGAGCCGTTGGCGGAGGAGCTGAGGCTGGATCTGAACCGGACCGCTGGTCTGGATCATTATGTTGTTTTAAAATCGCCCACAAGCTGTCACTTTGTTGCTGTTTCCCACATAATGGCATTTATGCTTCTTTCTCATATTAAATCAAGGAGCGTTGCAGTCTCCTCATGGGTCCACAAATGCACACAGACATAAGGACTCGTCTCAATCTGGTTCCATTGCGCTTATTCACATTTATTTTATTACTTCACCAACTTTTCCACCTTTTGCACTTTTTGTGTTTGCGTTGCCACTCTGTTCTTTTCCGGGCAAATTGAAAACGCGTGTAAAAACAGCTGGATGGAAGCGCAGGTTGAGGCCGGTTCCTGGCGTCGGATCAGTAAACACCAGTCGTTCACTGTCAGGGTCATTCATCAGTGCAGCCACACTGACTGTGCACAAAAACAATGATCTGCATTTCGTTTTCCTGAGGGAGGGGGTCAGGTTTCAGGGCTGATGGTGTTAGCGAGAAGTCAATACTGTACACTCCCTCTCCTAATCAGCACAGTACAACAAGGTCAGTTCATCCAGTCCGGCGCTGGTGGTGGTGCAGACACTCCGACATCATCCATCAGGGCTCAGTCTAAACCAAAAGCAGCATCCAGATGAGGCAGAGATAAACACAAACACAGGAAGAGTCTGAGTCTCACTGCAAAACAGGAGCAAAAGTCGCCCACCTCTTTACTTCCTACTGATGGATGAATATACTTCCGTCGGTTACGTAACAAACAGACTGCCATGTACTGTACTCTTCAAACAGCAGGTTTAAGCGGTTTTTGCTTTACATAATGTGGAAATCCAAATCTCTTTTTGTGTCACAGATTGTACGAATGCCTGCTCGTGGTATCCTGGAATTACGAACAAATTTAATAACCCAAGCTATTGTTTTCTATATTATGTAATTATTACGTTGAAGAAAACTCACGGAACAGCACCGTCTTGTACAGGATGAATGTCATGTCATGACTCTAAAAAAAGGAAGATTTGAGAGGCTGAAATGTAATATGTTTTGTTGCAGCATTGAAAGTAAGTTTTGAAGGCTTACATAATGTTATGATAGGCTGAAAAATCTCAAACATGCAAACATTACTTTGCATTTGAGTTTTTCTCCTTCACGACTGCAGCACTCTTTTTGCGGTGTCTCTCCAACACCTTTTCAGAGTTTCACATTTGTTACTTTTCTCCTGCTGCGTTGAAACCTTGTAAATAGTAAATGGTGATTTGAAAAGTGGTGAATATATGTCGAGAACTTCCAAACCTCTCTATTAGATTTCAAGCTTTCAAACACTGAGTTTCAGGCTTTCAGAATTTTGTCTTTTCAGTTTCAGATTATGACTTGATATTCATCCGGATCATTCATGTTTTCCGATACAAAAAAAAAAAATTACATATTTTTAGTGTTCTATCAGAATAACAACAGTTTTTTTGGAGTACATATTGGTCAAATTCAAGGACTCAAAAAGTCAGAAGAAGAAAAGAAACGTTCATTCTCCACCCTGTTATAAATATTCCAATAAATTCTACCTAACTTCCTCTGTTAGGTCAATAATGTAACATTTTTCTAACTATTTAAATTTTCTTTGACCGGACAAACATTCTCGATAAAATCGCCTGTGGGGCAGAACTTAAAGCGTGTGAGGAGCAGGATAATCAATATCAATTCCTGGTCAAGGTAGAATTGTAATCTTATTTTAAAAGGCAACTAATACGAACTAATGGGGGGAGGATGGCTTCAAATGCAAGCAGTAAACAAAGAAAATGGTAAAAATGATTTACCATCAATTTAAATGTGTGATGTGGTTTAACCTGGTCGATAACCAGCCCAGCCTCACCACGAAAACCACAGCATGGGGTCGGTCTTTGACATGGCTTAAAACAAACCATGTTTATGTATCTCTTGCAGTGGTTTGACCGTGACCGGTTGCAATCATATGAATAAGTGCATGAAGAAAGAGAAAGTGACGAAGGCCACCTGACATTAAATACAGACGGGCCTTAGAAGGAGGCGGTTGGAGACAGATGTTCTCTCTTGTTCATGTCCTGTTTCAAACTGAAGCCAAATGCTGTGTTTATTTTTGTTTCTTATTTCAGCCCTTTCCCTGACCCTTTTTCCAAACCTAACCATAACCGTGTGTTTGTTACTGTTTGTTACCAAGTTGTTTTTGTCTGTAAATCTAATCTCTAATTTTATTTCCATGCACTGAGGACAAGATACAACTGAAGGCATATATCAATAAAAAGGTGCATAAAATACAAAATATGATTTTTAATGTCTATTATCTCTTTAAGTAATAAAGACCAAGATATATAATTTAAACCAGTTCTTTAAAAATGCATGTCTCATTTTAAAGAAAGTATAAGTACATAAATTATAATCGGAAGGACTTATAACATACTTAAATAGTCTGAGAAAACACTTTCATGTCCTGATACGTTCATAAAATCTGGGCATTGATTATGACAGGATAAAGCTATTATTTTCTCCAGAGGAGAAAATTAAACACTGCCACAGAAAGGGTGATGCGAGCGAATAAAACATTGCCTGACAATATCATGTTGACAGAATCCAATTAACCTTTTCTGCTTCGATGAGGCCTTTGGAAATCAGCTTTGCTGTAGCGGCCCTGCTCTATCATTTTCCCCATCTAATTTCACTCATCAGCGTCACATCGACAAAGTCTGGAGGGAGAGATATTTAAGCTTCGGCAGTAAATACAAAGATTTAATTATTGATGGTGCCTACACTCTCCAGCTCACCGAATAAGGCCTGCCTAAAAAATGGAGGCCACTTCACGATTAATTATTACAGTTTATCATGACTTCAAGTGGTGAGTGCTGGGAACTGCATAAAAAGAGCTTTGTGTTCAACTGGGCCACATTACTGTGCATTGCCACCACCACCACCACAGGCTTTGTTCTGATAGGCTCAATGAATCACTTCGCAGTGTGTTCATGGCCTATATCTCCTTATCCCTCCGGAGCAGATCAAGGAATGGAAAAACAAACACAGGCCTTGTAACACATAAGCATAATCAGGAACGTGGGCCCGTCTGGCTCTGCAGTTTCCTGAAGGGTAGGCTAACATACTGCAGGGGAACCCTGAACAAAACAGAATGTGGCAAAGCCTCTGCAGCTAATTCTTCTTCTTTCTCTGCCAGGCATGTTTACAGAGCTGCACCTTTTTGTTTATGTGGATTGTTGCAAGAACATGATAGCCTCCAAGATAGATAGACTCCAAACCCTCCAAGAGGTGAGGAGTCAAGCAAAGCTGTTTTTCTCTTATGAATAGCATCGACATGCTATGAAACTGTTGGAAAAGCTGCAAGGATTCATTCACTTTGTTTGAGGCCATGGATTGTGGCATTATTTATCTTTATTTTTCGGTGAAATGAAAGTCGTCACTGAATTCTCTCAACCAATTGAGAATTGTCGTCTGCTGAGTCAAGTTTTTATTAGTGGTAAAACCCCAATCCCAATGTCTTAAAGGTAACCTGTGGAGTTTTTGTGCACTTGTATTGCCGTGGAGTTTTCACAAGGGGTTCCTGTTCTGTTTGTATCATGTAGGCAGCAGTGGGATGTACATTCCTGGCGCTGGTGAGCGCCTTGAAACGTAGCAATACACCTACAGACACAATGAAAGAAACAACTGCAATCTGGCAAATATAAACTGTTCAAAACATTAAAAAATCATCTTCACAAATTGCGTATAAGAAAGGGCTTGAATTCCACATCATCTTTGACTGAAAGTTTGCAAATTAAAAGATTTTTGCACATCCTTGAGTGTGCTGACACTTTTTTCACTCAATTTTCACTCAACATACCTGACAATTGTACGTGATAAGAAAGATGCCTCAGTGTAAAAATCTTCCAGCTCCAGCTTCTACACAAATGAAATAAATATACTCAGAGAATCAGAGTTACCAACATCCAGTTTCCAAATACAGGAACCCCCACAGCATCGCCTTCCTGGCCTGCCACCGGGCAGACATCACACAAGACCCCTACTCTGGACCTGGTGGTCGCCACTCCACACGACTGTGCACTGGAGCATTTACCTCCAGAGAAAATATCTGTGGATAACTAGACCACCCAAGCCCTTCTGCCAGGGCTAAGGCTGAAATGAATGGTGGCCAGGCTTACTCCCTGAGATCGAGTGAGGAGTTTGGTAATCTGGGAGAGGCTTAAAGTAAACCCGCTGCTCCTCCGCAAAGAGAGGACCCAGCTGAGGTGGGTCGGGCTCCTGAGAAGGTGAGAAGGATGCCGACTGAGCAGAGACCTGAGCTCCTCCTGAGCATCTCACAGGAGGAGCTGGAGGAAGTTGCTGGAGCTGGGGAGGCCTCAGCATCTACTCAACCTGTTGCTACCCTGAAATGGACTAAGTGCTTGGGAGGATGGATGGAATGGATGGATGAAAGATTCTAATTATCTTAATTAGCTTTAACTTAGCCAGGAGATCTCAACTGTAACGCTGATAGTTCAAAATCTTCATTTAACTATAATGACGTGAGGTAACTGAAATATACAGATAAATAGTAAGAAACAATAGGATGTTTGGGGATAATAAATGAAGGCAAGCAAGATAATATATAGGAGGTACCACAGAAGAAGAAATTACATGATCAGATTAACTTTATTTATTCCCTAAAGGAAATTCAATTGTCCTTTAGCTCAAAGTAAAATGAAAAATAAAATTAAAACAAGTAATCAGTTTTATCTGCCACTGACTCTGGTAGAAGTGCTTTGACAGACACGGTAAGATTTAGAGGCCAGAACACGTCTGAGTCCAGAACAAACTTCAAAGCACACAAACAGGCACAAATCTTACACCGAGAACCTTTAGATTGATTTTGTGTAATTATAAATAAATAGGATAGGCTTAAGTGACCCGGTTACTCATAGTCAGCATGATAAACATGTACATGAAGTCTCTCATTATGCAAATGATCAACTCGCCAGCATGTCTGTTTGCATAATGTTTACACGTGAACTTGATATCATAAAAGATCCAAGCTTTATGGTAGAATTACAGTTAAAAAACAGTGTGATTACTATGCAAATGTATGCAGCTAAGGAATCTAATAAGCTCTTTGCCTTTATAAAGAGAACCTTGGCTGTAAGAAGTTTCTGTTTGGTATTGTTCTTGACTTTATCACCCTGATTAGCCCTGAAGCAGCGCAGAGCTAAACCCACCTTATTGTGTGTTGGCCCTGGGAAATTTCTTTGCCCAGGTTCGTTGGTGCGTGACACGTGAAGGCACATAGCCAGTGGCCACCACAACCCAGTTAACCTTGGCATGCTTATGTTCACAGAATGCCACGTCAGCAAAGAACACACTGCATCGCTCCCACTGGAGCAATATTACAGCTGCAATGCAAGATGCAACACATTAACTCTGAGAGGCCTGACGGCTAGAAGCAACCAACATGCCTTCTTCAGCTGTCTTCACCCCTGGGGCAAATAGAGCCGGGGAAGAAGAGGTGAAGGGTACAGTATAAAGCTGCTCACAGCCCCGCTCACCTGCAAAGTGACACACCTGGAACACCAGAGGCTCCGGAGGGACACTGGTGTCACAACAACAACACAGATTCACAAGCGGAGGGCGACATTATCATACAGCGCTAACACTCACTTTGATCACATGTCTACACTGTGTAAGAACACAGATGTGCCTGATCCGAATGCTCAAATCGAAAGCTTAAAACAGACGAAAAACTGACATCCCCCCCTATGTTGACATGTATGATTCCAGAGAATTATTTCCAGCGAGAAACATGTCTTCACTTAGAGACTGTTTTAGAGTGGTATGGCGTTAAATAATGGACAGAAATGTGTTTTTGCAGAACGTAATGATGTCGCAGTGAAGCTGACATTTGACCTTTTGGGTATAAAATATCATCACGTCATCACTTTATCCTGTTAAGCGTTTACGTGGTCACAGTCCTTGACCTTTGGCCACCAAAATCTAACCACTTCATCCTCAACATTTGTGCCAAATTTGAAGAAATTCCATCAAGCTGTTCCTGAGATATCACAAAACAAAGTCGTTTTTACTGTAAATCAATATTTTGTGTGAAATGATTGCAGGGTTTGTCACAGAGATTTGTGAGGTGGCGACCTTCATTAAATTTCATGTCTCATCCAGCTCTTGACAATTGGCGTCTTGTGACTGGAGTCTTCATGGGAGACACTATTTTCTCTGTGGATTTCTGTCATTTCTAACTGCACTTGCCGCGTTACGCTGAAGTGGTGGCACTACATCATAATCAGCACTGTGCAGTAGTAATGCTGCTCCCCAGCAGAAATATAACTGTATTGTACTGTATAACCGGGTTCGGTAGGTGGTGATGAGTCACTCTTGATAAGAAGAGCAGAATGGAGACATTGGGGACAACTTTAC
>JAPQRN010000021.1:28776227-28788779 GCA_037367275.1 Coranthus polyacanthus
GGGCTTGTGGTGTGTGTTTGAAAAACCTTTTTTGTCTGCTTGTTATAGGTCATCGTTCTGCTTTCATGAAAATGTTTGTGGCTACATATTTGAAAGTTATAGTTATATTTTTAAAACTTAAGCGAACAGAGACTAAATCACTGAACTGAACAAACGTAACAAACGTAACAAATAACATATAGTGCAGAGAGAGGCAGAAAACTTGCAGAAAGCTTTAAAGGAGCTATCTGTAGTATGTCTTAAAATATTCGAAAATGACCTAAATTATCCTTAGAGTTTTTAGAATATAGAGAGTTATAATATAGTTTAGAGTTAATATAGAGTTTTTTTTATAATATAGAGTTTTGACATTATGCCAAAGACGTCAATGTATTGTATTGCAGAGATATGAACTGGATTTTAGTCACAGCCAGGGGCCGACATATCCCTGTGAATGTATGTGACCACTAGAGGGAGTAGTGAGTCACTCTGCCCGTCTCTCAGGGCGCTGAAAACTTCTGTTTTCACCACTGAACACAGCTCTAAAGTATAAGAATGACCTTTGATGCTGAAATCGTAATGTTTCTTTTCCGCTGATGAGTTTGATTATGAAGCTTATGAAGTTTATAAAGTTACTATGTTATGTTGTTATATTTGGAGCCGTTTGTTGATCCGCGGTTCAGACTAAACTGTGACAGTTATGACATTGTTTGGACAATTCAAAACGCATCTTTAGTCCAGCTATTGACAATGCGAACTGTACGGAAAACAGAGGTGATTTGTGGTTTTACTGCGGTTCTTTCAATGTGCTTTACAGTGCGTCTTATTCACACACATTCACACGGTCTCTGGGAGCAACTTGGGGTTCAGTGTCTTGCCCAAGGACGCTTCAACATGTGGACAGGAGCCAGTGATCGAAACGCCAACCTTCAGACTGTGGAAATCCCACACAACCTCCTGAGCCAGAGCCACCCACAATATGTCGACAAAAAATATCAATATAAAGCAAAAAAAAAAAAGAAGTATATGATGTGTACTGTATGTGTGAGTGAACTAAATGAAACACGATACAATAAAAAAAAAAAAGCAAAACACAAAAAAGCAGAAGCAAAAGCAACAAAATTGTCTTTTAAGCATCATTGTAACATTTGAAAATGGACAGTTTTTTGCCAGAACGGATCAATATTTCAGTATCTTTATATCTTATTGAAAATTGACTTTTCAAGTGAGAAGTGTAGGAGGGTGAAGATAAATACTGATGAGTGGACCAGTGGATTTTATTTAAAAAAAAAGGTCCAGTGTGTGAGATTTAGGGGAGTTTAACTTCAGAAACGGCATATAATATTCATGTTTTCATGTGTGCATAATCACACAAGAATAAGAATCGTAGTGTTTCTGTTACCGTAGAATGAGCCGTTTATAGCGGGACACCTCCACGCTGTTTCTACAGTAGCTCAGAACGGACTTCTTCTTCTATTTTTTCCATTTTATTGCGGCCACTGTAGGAGAGGGGGTTTTTCAGTTGGTTGCAATCAGCAACTTCACCACTAGATGTCACTACATTGAATGTTAAAGTAAGTCTTGAACTGATCCGGAATATTCCCTTCACTTGACTCTGTGTTCTACATGACAACACATAGCTGAGAAATACTGATATCAATAATAGTGAGACTCAGGAGTTTCTGAAATAGAGGAGCAGATGAGATCAGATCCTAAACGTTTCTTGGAAGACCTAAATTTTATGGAGAGTAGGAAAAGTAGTCCCCCAAACTATATTACAATGTGAGAGATAAGGATAAATTAGAATAGATGTGGTGAAAATATGACTAACTTTCCTTATTATTCCAATGGCGTCATTTATTTTTCTGCTAATCCAGTCAGTTTGTCCTCTCCAACTCATTCAACTCTCATCAACAAAACTCTCTTTGCGTATCACTTCCAATTATTTTTCAATTTCCCCACTGTATCCATGATAAATCAAGTGTTATTTTAATCCAACAGACAAAAAATCTCTAAAATGAATTGAAATACCTCACGCAAAATGAAGCTTGATCAAAAGAAAACTGAGCTATTTTTTGATTTTGATTGAAGTTCAAAAACAGTTAGATCTTGTCTTTTTTGTACTGCTTTTGATGGAAAACCAATAACTTATACTATTTTTATTCCTTTCACAGGGAAAATCTGCACTTTTGACTTTTTCAGTTGCGAGCAGCTCAGAAGGAAGAGTTGTTTTATAGTAATGTTGACGGTTAAATCTTCTGTTTTAGGTCCTTTTTAGTTTGTTGCTTTCACTGCCAGTTACTATACATTCAGCTGATGGCTGATTCTGTAATCGTCCAATGAGAGCACAGCCTCGCGTCACCTGTTCTCCAGAGTTTTAGGAGCCACGTACACACTCATTTGCCCGACGCCCCGCGAACACAGTAAATACAGTTAAAAACAACTTCAGTAAAGGTTGATTTGAACTACAGGCCACTACGGGTGTTATAATGATTTACACATTTTTTATTTCGGAGACAATTTTGCTCTAATTAATATGTTTAATATTCTGTTGAAATAGCCCTTCTCCATGTAATTGTAAGTGGCCACAGCGCCCCCTATAGACCAGCTCGAGACCAGTGCTCTGTATATTCAGTATAGTATATTTCATAGTATAGTGTAGTGTTTATCATCATATCTGTATATCTGCCAAAACCTGGCAAACAAATTAAACATGTTTTACAAATGCCCTGTATAACGATTGTCAAACTAACACATATTGTTTTGCAAATAGAAAAACATTTAACATGTTTCAGAAACCATACATTATTACCACAAACATGGTCAAAAGTTTGTGCCAAAAGTCACGAGGTATTTTCTTGTATTTGTGACGAGCTGTACCTGTTTCTGAGGCATGTTTTATTAGAAATGTCTGCTTTTGTGAGTCGTGTTTTTCATTTGCAAACCACCGTGTGTTTTTGTTAGTGAGGACATTCACGAAACATGTTTTGTTTTTACATTTTGGCTGGGAATTCGCTCCATACTTCGCCTTTTACCTCCTGTATCGGACCGTACTGCTTGCGGTTTACTGCATGTGTTGTTTATCGGGACACACTAAGTGGACTGAGTTCACCCCGGCTGTAAAGAATAATGGCTCAACATTTTTGGAAGCCTAATTAGCATATTTTGCTCTTACTATGTGTATTCAGATAATGATTTATCCAGCACCAATTAGCCCTGGGAACTGTGTTAACATCGACAATGTCTCAAGGCTCCCGAGGTCCGTGGCTGTATTCCAGCATTAAAGCTTTATTCATTTTGAGCTATGGCTCATCGGTAATGATGTACCCCTACCTATTGACATAAAGCCGGGAATCAATACAGATGCTGAGTAAATAATTCATGAAGGTTGTATAAAAGAGCAAATCTACATGAAATCTTGGAGCCAGGCCTAAAGTGCCCCTCTCAGCACATAATTGGGCTGAGAGAAATATTGGGGAGTTGCAGTAAAATTCTAATTACAACCCTGAAACCTGACACTTAAAGTGCTCTGGTCCTCTACATAAATTGAGATTATGGCCTAGACAGCTGTGTTGCTTATTCACCGAGTCAACATGAGAACAATAATGATCCATTTTAGGTTGAGTTTATGACAAGCCCTGCTGTGATGATGCATTTCTGTCTGCCTATTACAGTGTGCTGTGTAGACTGTGTGAGCTGCGAGGCTCCGATAAGGCACCTGGAGGATGATTTCATGAGTCAAATACATTCTTATAGACCACCCACTGCTATAAGTGACACTTTATTAAATAAAGCCCTTTCATTGACAGACACGACCAAAAACAACCACTGTTTAATGTAATTCAACAACCCTGTAACAAATTTCTAGCTCAGATAGTTTGCTTGTCTCTTGTATTATTGATTCGATACGTACTCAGCTGTGTGGTACACTCTGAGGCTGTACTGTACCTTGTGTATTTCAAAGCGAACGTGATTACGATGCGGCTTATACCACGAGTTTAAAATCTCTACAGACCGAGTTCTCTTTCTATGTAAAATAGACACCAACATTTGTCAGTGTCGTCATGAAGGCATCAAAGACTTCTTTTGCCTTTTATCTTCAGTTGCCTCCTGCATTTGTTCCTGATCGGTTTCAGGTGAATAAATGTATCAAGCATTTAGCTCATATATTAATGAAATCCTAGTAAGAAATGAGTGAACAGCCGAATAAATATGTCATAATATTGACTCTTTTTCTACGCCGCAAGCTTTTCATTTCAATAAATAAATGTACATTGTCCTCTTTTACTTATAATATTTCTACCTCTGCTGGATTACCATGGAGGCCCTGCTCTTCGTCTTATCACTGCCATGGCGAATCACACTTTTCAAGGTTTCTGCCGTCTTAAAAAGTCTAAAATCCAATAATCAGAATTTTAGGTCAAATGTCTTAAACGATTTTGACAGGACTTTCAAATGGATTGGATTTAGCGTTTGATTGAAGCCTGGTGAGAACTGAGGCGCTCTGTACCTTGTGCAAGAAAATGCTCAAATTAGGAACGTTGGCTATAAAGGCATTAGAGTTGGATGGGAAGTCAGAAAACCTTAAAGCTGCCGTAAAAAGCCATCTGCCTACTGTTCTGCATTCACATTGTAAGAATCACAGAAGTCCAGTGGCAATGCAAGTGGATGTGAAATAGGTCTTAAATTGCATTCATAATGGTCTTAAAAAGTCTGAAATTTAACTTGCAGAAACCCTGGTATTGGATCTCAGCATAGTTCAGACCAGAGGCTGTGTTAGACTTTCTCACTGTGTCAAAATGACCAACAGGATCATCAAAATCCATCATAATCTATTATTATCCATCATTTTAATTAAGTTTTTTTAATTGCAATAGCAATTAATCTTCAAAAATAGCACAATCAAAATCAAAATAGCCTAATGTACAGAACAGATTTACAGATTATGCATTTATAAGGACATGGAGAGAAAAGGTAAACAGACACCCTGACTTTTCATGTCAACACCGCTTGAAGAGACACTAAAAAACTGAGCCTAAACAGACAAATACGAACAATGCAGTTTTGTAGTTAGTTAGTTCGTAGTTATGCGTCTTTCCCTCAGACAGACGACTTCTCATGGTTGTGTTAATTTTGTTCTGAACACTGAGCCAGCTCTCATTTGCCAAAGTGGAGAACAGAATCACCAGCGTCACTCACTTTAGAGTTTTGAAGTCGGGGGAGCGTTTCTTCAGAGAAGTGATCAAACCGCTCTGAATGTTTGATTGCCTGAGCACAGCTGCAGCCACTATTGGATGACTATGCATGTTGAAAACTGATGCTCTAAGAGGAGTAGTCAACCCAGAGTCTTTCTTGCCCAGTGTATTGAAAACTGACGACTAGGGGTCCAAACCAAGCGTCCGTATGTGACGAGTTATGAGCAGCACGCAGCAGTGCAGCGAGGCAGCCGCCACGCACAGCAGAGGTGTTGCTCCGTGACCTGCAGTGATCACAGACGTGCTCCATGGCCTCCAGTCTGTAGCTCTTCAATACACTGACTGCACCCGGATGGGAGATGTAAGCCGTTATTGACAGCGTTGCGTGTGAATTGCTTCAAGTTAGGCTTGATCGCCCTCGGTGTCTAATCTGTCTAAATGACGGACAGGCTTCAGATTTGTGTAGTTAAGGCATATGTCAATGACGGAAAATATTCTGTTAATGTGACCCCTGGTTCAGACGACATGATATCAGTTACAGAGGTCTGGTGTCAGCGAGAATAACAATGGGTGTCAGGCATGAAAATCGATGATTTTATCTGTTGTGGTCCGTCGTAGTGGGAGCCAACCAGCTCAGCATTTGGGATGGTGTACTGACAGAAAGACTGCCATGCTAGAATCTTCTGCAGCCTTCATGACAGTTCTTTTTGAAGGATTGACAATCCATACTGTCCTCTTCACGTGACCCGAGAACACGTCCAAAACCGAACGTCCAAACTACTACACACGGAGCTTGTGAGGTTCCTCAAGGTTCTTTACCAGGCATCTGAAGATAGTGACGGACGACTATTGCAGCACCACGCCTTGGGATTGTTTTTCAGTTTTCAGTATATTATCGGCTTCCATCTTTCTGCTCAATCATATTCTTAATCTGACTGGATAAATAGTTTTCTTCAAGGTCTCCCACATCATTTCATAGACGGTACATACATAAGTCAAGTCTACAAATCTCTGTTTCCGATATATCCATTCTGTCTTATCTAGGGTGCTATTACTACTGAGTATATATTGACATAAATGACAAATTTATGTTGCAAATCATCACTCCGCTCACTCTCCTACTGATATTCTCTCATCTGATGATGGGCATACTCTTAAAAAAAAACAAAAAAAAAACAAAAAACACCTTTCTTCCTCCCTGATAAAAAGCTATTTTCTCTATTTTTTCTTTGCTTCAGTCATCCTTTCTTTTGGATTATGCTTTGTTAAGTAGTGATAGATGGCTCTAATATTTAATACAGATGTCTGAACTTGCAAAGGGAGTATATTTGTTTTAAAGAACTGAAGGAAAGGCCTGTTTGAAGCCAGGAGTGAAGGCTTTCGGCTGACACTAACAAATGGCGGTGAAACAGCAATCTTTTATTGTACAGTATGTGGGGGAGAGGATAAGACTAATAAGACTGCAGGCAGTGGGAGCTCAGACAGCGTGCGAGCTGATTTATAGTCTCAGACTGTCTTTTAGAGGCGGAGCCGAGCGGAGCCTTCACTTACATGTTGATTTAGTCATTGTGTGCAGTAAGCATATCTGAGCTCACACAATATAAACATGATGCTTTATACTAAAAAAAGAACAAACTTGACACACTTGAAAGCTCTTTTTTTCAGTATGTACTTTTTGGTGACTTTTTGATGAGGATGATGGGATTCGTCGTTGCAAATAATGTTATTGACTGTAAAGAAAGGAATGGAAAAAAGTAGACCTCTGAGGATGCTTTTGGTCCTTTGTCCCAATAAGAGTCAGTGTAGATTTCTACTTTTGTTCAAATGGAACCGTCTGTTTTCCGTAACAGGGCCGAGTAGCGGACGTCAGACATGCTTATGAAAGGCTTTCTGAACGGCCACAGTCATAAGGCAACAACAAGACTTTTACACAGCTGTTGTTGGGTATCAGCATCGAACAAGGTCAAAACACCTGCTTTCCCAAACATTTCAGTCGTAATTTCCTCTGCTGCAGTCGGCAGTCTATGGTAATAATTCAGGTGCAACAGCTCATTTGTATAAATTTCATTTCCAATCTTCCATATGCTGAAAACAGCCTGAAAATGCACGTTCCATTAGACTAAACATTAACATTTCTGCAGTGATGCTCCCTTTTCATTCCACTTTCACAAGATCTCTATGGAGCAATAGATAAGGACAAATGCTAT
Source organism: Coranthus polyacanthus (assembly GCA_037367275.1). Classification (NCBI taxonomy): domain Eukaryota; kingdom Metazoa; phylum Chordata; class Actinopteri; order Kurtiformes; family Apogonidae; genus Coranthus; species Coranthus polyacanthus. Next base: position 28,783,609 of record JAPQRN010000021.1, read on the forward strand.
TTGACAGGACAGCAAATACTTAGTAAATATCCCAGTGTCTGTTAATTAATAAGCTTTAGAGGCAATGGGAGGCATATTTTTGTTCTAGACTTTATCCTAAGCTAATATCAAGTTCTGACTACATACCACATATGTTACTAGAATAATTTTGTCTAATAAAACGGTTGTTGTGTCAAACGTACGTGATGCCAATGGAAGGAGGTGCCAGTACGTTGTCTATATGTGCGTCTGTGCGACTATGCTGTGGCTGTGCCAGCTTTATGTTTTTACTCTGTCATGGTCCCTAATCAAAAGGCAGGACTGTTGTTGCCATAGCTCCACGAGCTTCACAGTTCCACTTCACAGCATGAACATCACAAACAACATCAATCATATTTTGCTTTGCCATGTTTACAATTGTGTGAAGAAAAAAAAAAAATCAAACATGCTTGTTTTTGTGTTGGGGCTTTGTGAGGCACGCAAGATTTGGCATTGACCATCAATTTAAACATTACACAAGATAAAATAGTGGAAGAAAATATTGATTCACTTGAGTATTATGATATTATGTTTTGTGATGCTGTACTGATTCTGTTTTCATTTGTGATTGACAGTATAGATGCCAAGATTCAAGGCAGACAGTAGTTCCTTTTGCGCTGATGGCGAGCTATGGAATCGTAACACGAGCATTTGTACGTCTGTGCAGAAAACACATGGGTGTCGTTTAAAATTTGGGTGTCATGTAAAATGGCTGCATCCCATTTAGGTGTATCATTTTCAGGCCTTTGAATTGCGCATACTGATTGACTGCAATGGCCTCCTGGGTAAACTAAATGGAACAGAGCCATTGTTAATGTTATCAGTAACACCTGCACTTTGCCTGCTTTTACAAGCCAACATTTCTGCCGTGAAAAATATCTGTAATAGAGTCAGAGCACGTCCTGACACGTCCATTATGTACCCAACGAACAGACGGGGAGGTTTGTAACTCTGCAAATGTTCCAAAATGTGGAGCTGTTCCTTTAAAACTTGTTGCTTAGCATCATATCACTTGGACTCATACAGTCAGTCACTTGTGGATGATGTTCAGCTGACACCAAACTGTTATGCTTGTCATATATCCTTCTTTTCATCCGGTAATACTAGACTTGGCACAATGCCTAATCTCCTCCTGCCAGCAGTCAGACACTTTGGGTGACAAATGGAGGGGAGGAAATGAAAAGTGATGGAGTAGCCATGACTTTTTTATCAGTATTTTTAACATTTAATGCCTGCAGGACGATAAAACTATTTATCCCTCATCTGGTGCTGTCAGTCAGCGTGGCACATCTCACGTAAACAAATGGCTGAGAGTGACGTGTGTGTGGACCATGGCACAGTGATGTGACGTAGTGGACTGTCAGGACGCAGTGAGTTATAGACTGTTTTGTCTCGCACGTGAATGAAGCATCATTAAGGGTGAAAAACCAATTACGGGAATCTGTTTGTCACTGTTGGAAGTGTTGGATGTTTAAAGAAGTGTAGTGTCAATGGACTTTCTGGTAAAGGTTTATGTATATATATATATATATATATATTTTTTTTTTATAGGGAAATGGACATGAGCGTGACTTCCTTGACGACACACGAGTGTTCATCATGGACATGTATAATTGTCACATCTATCCAAGGGATGGATACGCCAAAAGTGAGTGGAAGTTTTTCTTCTTAAATGTGTTTTTTGGACGGTATTTTGCCATTATATTAAGGCAACCCCAAAACCCTCCACCACCCCAAAAAGTTTAATCTGGATCACAGTGATCCAGATTTGGAAATCCCATGTTTTACTGTCTAGGGTCATGTGATCAATCTTTGACCACGTTCACACTAAAAACAAACTTCTGCTTCGCTTCCAGTGTATAATGGTCTTAGTAACTACTTTATCATGTGCAAATTCAAGTTTTATTACATTTTCTTCCTGAAATCCATCATGGATCCATCCACTGCTGGGATCTGGATAATCCTGATTTTTTGGATCACAGGTATCCGAGTCTTAACAATACATGTGGAACAACACATACTGAAGGCTTGATCCAGATCAAAACCAGGATCGGATTAAATGATTCAATGTCATTTCAGAATCTTTTTTTCTTTTCTTTTAAACAACCCATTTTCAAGATTTGATCCAGTCCTATAGCCAGAATGTGATCCGATTACTTCTGAACAACTGGCCCCTGGTAGAACAGAAGGGGCTGCGTCTTCCAGGTCCAGCTCCTAGACATCATTCAGTACCGTTTTAATTAAGCTCTGACTTCCTTCAGCAGAACCACTTGCTCTGTTTGCACCCTAAAGGAAATGCGGAGTCTGTGTAACGTCATAATCACGGCTTTTACACAAGTGAACTGTGTCAACACATTAAGGTTTATCTCACAGGGACCACTTTAGCAGTTAACAGTAGTCTGGAGACAAAATGTCATAGTCCTGCTATAAAAACTCTCCATCCCTCAGCTATCTTTGCCTTGAAAATTAATTGAATATGTCGTCTCGTAATCGTCTCTCCCCTGAAGTCAGAGAAATAAATGTACATTCTGCTCTGTTTAAGATAAAAAAGCATACAGTCATAGTCAGCTCTGCACTATGCCCTCAGTACTCTTTTTGTACTCATTTGTACCTTTAAAGTCCAAGGTACCTTATACCTTTAAAGACCGAAGCGCAGAAATTTTGGACACTTCGTTTCAAGTTTTCATAGAAAACTAGCTTTGTATGCTTTTGCCATTGTTCTCTCCTGCTTTTTCAGGTTTGAACTTGAAACACAAAGGTCTCCCAATTACCCTTTTTATTATTTCCATTAATTATTGTAAAAACGCACACTTAATTAAAGCACTACTGCAGAATTTCATATGTAACTTTACTCTTCTTCAGAGGAATTTTCCTGAACATTGTATTTGGATTAATTTGCAAGCGTTTACTCTGCCAGTTACGAGAAATACAGCAAATATAACAGAGCGATATGGTCTGCAAATCCTGTGTATTCAGCTGTTGGTTTATTGATGGCAGCTTTGTTCAGTGATCCTGGTGCTAAATCTGTCTGCATCCCAGGAGCCATAAAGAGGAAAGTGGAGCTGGACTGGGGCACTGAGGACTCAGAGTACCTTCAGAAAGTGGAGCTTCACTCTGAGGGAGCGCTAAACGAGATCCGACCCGACATCATCGTTTACAACGCAGGGACAGACATCTTGGATGGGGACCCCCTCGGAGGACTGTCCATATCACCACATGTACTGTAGCTCTTCTGTTCGTCTTTTAAAGATATCCCATTTCTTTCTAAAACTAGAAACTCAGTAGAATGGCTCTCACGACTAAAGACTAGATAAACAAGACTAAGATAAACTGAAATTGCAGTGGACTACAATCCAATCAAAGGTGTGTAGAGGCAACATGTGTGTCATTACAGCAGGGAATTAAGTACCATATGTAGCTGCCAAATTCATCCAAGTGACACATTTGAGCCATAATCCTCAAATAAGTGACAATGTGAACTTTTCACTTCTGTCAGCCCTGCATGCAGCGGAAACTTTCGGCTCAGTGACCGGATGTTTATTTACTAAAATGCTTCTTTTGAGTTGTAGTCAAGAGGCTTGAAATTGAAGCCAATGCAGAAGTATCTTAGAGTGTAATACCACTAACGTACACTAGATGCTGTCTTCAACCTAACTGCCATTCAAAAAAATGTTTTTTCCAGGAGTCATTCTGGTTTCATTCACTTTGGACGAGAAGTGTGCTTGAGTTTGTCAACTACACAAAAAAAAGAAAAGGGCCGTGCACTCAATGTCTTCTTCTAAATTGTAAAGTTCTACTTGGCTCCTTTAGTTGACAGTTTTTTGGGTCATTGTTAGGTGATAAAATTCTACAGTGTAACCAATTACATGATTGGGGAAAGAGATGGAGGTTCTTTTATTGTTTTTGGCTGTAAAGGGGCATGATATAAGTTTGGGAAGCACCAAACTGTAATTTAAGGCAGAAATTCCCTCCAAACAACCCCAACACATGATCACATTCTATGGATTTTGTTTTCTTTGGTTGGCATCACACGAGGGTATAAATCTGTGTATGCAGTTCCAAGAAAGTGCATCATGAAAGAAACACATGTACCATCTTTTCCATTACAATAGCCGGGTGGAGGTGCAGAGCATCTGCACTTCAGTCTGATGTCTGATTGTAGATCCGGCAGGCTCAGCTGGGTCGGGTCACGTTAGCACATGATGTAGCTAATTTGTCAGGAAGTCTGAGAGCACACTGAGACGCGAATTAGACAAATTTGGATTTATCACTTCCTGTGTGCAGATATTTTCTGCCAGTGGACCTGCAAAAATTCCAGAAAGTAATTGGAGGAAACAAGGTGAATCTGCAGAATGTGTTAGTGAGTGAGGTACAGTGTTGTGTGTTGCAGAGATAATTTGTGATTTCAGGTGGTAAACGGCCTGAAAAAGAAAAACTGTTGCTTAGCGCAGTTGTAATAATGGCTATTTTAAGTTCTGGTTGAAACATGTGTCTCTGCCATGCTTAATGTTTCAAATCAGTCGTGTTACAAATTGCTCCGTAATAAATGAGATTTTTGACACAAGCTGTTCTCACTCTCAAACAGGCTTGTGTGTTTCTTTCCAGTCCCTCCCATATGTGTCATCCCAAGAGGCCTAGTGAAGCAGTGAGATATGGGAACAGTCTTCCAGGCCTCCCCTCCCTCCTCATGGGAGAAACACCGCATAGACAGACACGATAGCCAGAAGCCTGACAGAATCCACAGCAATAACAGTTACTATCAGCAGCCATGGATTTACTCACAAGCCAGCTTTTCTCTGTTCTTTCTCTGCCAGGGCATCGTGAAGAGAGATGAGATTGTGTTCAGGGCTGCGAGGCGACGCGCCATCCCCATCCTCATGGTCACATCCGGGGGTTATCAGAAGAAAACGGCGCGCATCATCGCAGACTCCATCCTTAACCTGCAGCGGCAGGGCCTGATTGGACTGGAGGCTCTGGAGGGGGAGGGGTCGTCGTCACTGGTGACCAGTATGATGTGCAGCCCGGGCTCGGCTGGATCCACATTTACTACTGTTTAGTGCGCGGCCTCTGCAGCTCATTAGCACTCAAGTAACTTTACCTTGTGCAGTAACTGTTTGGCTATGGAAACACATTCATTCACAAAGGGAAAAAAA
>JAPQRN010000021.1:28796070-28806910 GCA_037367275.1 Coranthus polyacanthus
TGTGTGTGTGTGTGTGTGTGTGTGTGTGTGTGTGTGTGTGTGTGTGTGTGTGTGCGCGCGCAACATTCGCCTCCATTCACCTCCCACTGACGACTTTGGAGTTGGTTGTCATGGCAACACTTCAAATGCTGCTGATGAACTGATAGGTTGTATTTGCCTCTCTTTGCCAATGGGTGATTGTTGTGTGATGATTCACCGTGGGCACACACAGCGCTGAGCCGGGACCTTTGTTAGTTCAGAGATGTTTGCACCGCACACAGCAGCAGCGCAGCCCAGACTCTAACATGACGCAGCACCACCGAGGAGGCCGTTACTCCATAGCCGGGGAGATGACTGGCAGCAGCGCGAGGATGCACGACCGCAGGCACTCAGCCTCGGACATCCTGCTGAAGGTCCTGCAGCGCAGACGCAGCTCAGCCCTGGAGCTCGTGTCCTCCTCCTCACACAGAGTCATGGTGGCCATCAGCGTGAAGCAGACTCCCACAGAGTCCAAAACCAGGAGATGTAAAGACGCTGAAGAAATAACAGTTTCAGTGATGCGTTGTGCTGTACTGGTGTGCATTCTTGTCTTGTGTTCTAATGCTTTCTTTGTTATTTATTCCTCAGCCAATGCAAGGATCCCCACTGCGAAGTACACCAAGATGGGGGAGACCCTGAGGCACGTCATCCCGGGTCACATGCAGTGCTCCATGGCCTGTGGAGGGAGAGCCTGTAAATATGAGAACCCCTCTCGCTGGAGTGACGAGGAGCAAGCCATTAAAGGACTCTACTCGTCCTGGTACGTCTCTGTGAACTAGTTTTACCTCTGCTGTACTCAGTTAGTGTGGGTCACTGAAGGTTGCATCAATACTTACATAAAAAGTCAATACATTTGTACTGGAATCATGTTTTAAAAAGGAATGACTGAGGGCTGGGTGACAGGAATAAAAACTCAGTATCAAATAAATCCATATTCCACTCAGCCCTAATTGAAGCTCAGAAATTGCTTTCCCTTGCTAAAAAACCCTAATCAAACATTTTTTGTGTCACCTTTAACTCACCATGTCCTCCACTTGCAGGATTACTGACAACTTGCTAGCTATGGCAAGGCCTTCAACTGAAATAATAGAAAAATATAACATCATTGAACAGTTTCAAAGGTACAGTAATGTCTTTCAATCGCACCTCATTTCAATCTAAGTTGATGTTTAATGTGAGTCTTTATTAACATTTAGATTAACAGTGAAATTGAGAGTGTTTGTTGTCTGTGCTCAGCTGTCAGATGTCTGTGTATAAACACTGCGGTGAGTCTTTACAGTGTGTTATGTTGTTGTTGTGCTCAGGTGCAGTTTGAAGACGGTCATTAACCTGCAGCGGCCCGGAGAACACGCCAGCTGTGGAAACCCACTGGAGCAGGAGAGCGGCTTCACTTACAGACCTGAGACTTTCATGGAGGCAGGCAGTAAGTCTCCTTCCACACACAACTGCACCTACACTCACCTGACAGACATACACCGTTACTACTGCTATTACTAATATCACCTCTCATACTGTATGTGTTGGTAATGTGATTAACAGGAAGGAAGTGAGTGGAACAAAATCCTGACTGTAAGTGGAGAAACTAGCAGCTTTAATATTTCAGGGCATTCTTCTATACTGTATTATACTGCACTATACAGTGTAATATTCAATTCAATCATTATTAACGAAGGTGTGCTGCAGTGACTGTGAGCTTCCATTGTGGTTTTTCTGTGATTCGATGCTGCTACAGATGTTTCTTAGCAACAGATTTACATATTACTAAAGCCTGTTGCAGGACTTTGGTAAAGACTTCACACAGCAATTTTTCTTTCATGAATAATTTATGCAGCTTTACTTACTCTTTTTTTTCATTGATATATGATCATCTCCTTGTTTAACGGACTAATCTTTTGGTCATAAAGATTTAGTAAAATAGAACACGACATGATATGTACGCTCATAACATTGATACCATCAACATAGCTAGCTATAGGTGTTTAATCCACTTTAACTATATATTTAAGTAGATGTTAAACCTTTAGCTGCAAAGCCAGCTCAAACTAGCAACCTGCTTCATTATCATTATTACAGGGCTAAAGCGTATGGGTGTGAGTCGGCTCACACATAAGACATACAATGTTACACAAAACATATGTAGTTACTACTGTAGAGATGAGCTGAGATGTGTGTTGTTTTTGCTTTTTTTGTAATGTCAGTGTTGAGCTTTGTTTACATCCGGAGCATGATGGTCCCTTGTGTCCGACCAGGTAATTAGTGGAATCTTGAGTCCTCGTTTAACAAGCTCCCCTGAGATCTTTAGCCGAGTCTTCTGAGCAACAGCTGCATGTGGAGTTGTATCTTGTTTGAGTCTCTTCATAGTAACCCCGGCATCTTATCTTTGCTTCATTTTCTTTAGACATTTTATAACCAGATAACTCTGTATGTAGATACATACAGCTAAATTGATCTGATTTTTTTCTGTCTTTCAGTCTATTACTACAACTTTGGGTGGAAGGACTATGGTGTGGCATCTCTCACTACAATCCTTGACATGGTGAAAGTCATGTCGTTTGCTGTGCAAGAAGGTAAAATGGCTGTCCACTGCCATGCCGGTCTTGGAAGAACAGGTTTGTAAGAGCAGTAGTAATAGAGTGCTGCAGGGATGACGTATTTTTGTAGGCTAAGCCAGAAGTTAGCATCGCCCCTGTTCCTCAATCAAAGTATTTTTTCCAAGAGTAAAACCCTAATGTTAGGCTGCAGTGTTGCATTTACTAAGTTTCCAATGCACCTCTTCTGCAAAAACCGTTCCTCTTATCCTGACCTGATCCAGTGTGTGAATACAATAGTTCTCAAGAGCGCAGCACAACACGACGAAATGCATGATATTGTATCGTATTGTATCATATCATGTTGAATCACCTTGTGTTGAGTCAAATCATGCCAAATCGCAGTGCATTGAAATAAAGGTAAATTGTATCATATGGCCTTGGTGGTTGCTTCATATGTACAGTATCTTTAATGTACTGGATCGTTAGTAACAAATTGAGATGCGTATCAGCCTCAGTGATGGAGATGTACATGCTTAGAAGGTGGACCAGCAAGTAAATGAGTTTTTGTTTGTTTTACTAACAACCACCCTGAGACTTGAAAGAATTAAAATTCACAAGTAGGGTATCGATGTTGTAGAACAAAACATCTCTTAAACAATCTCTTAAAGGTTATATTTGTTAATTTTGACATTCAGAAATGACTAAATATATAATCTAATATCAACAGAAGAACGTGGTGTTGTCGGTGTCCTTCCCCTTTCCTCCTGAAATATTCTCTGTATTTTTGTACTGCTTCATCTAGATGTGGTGTGTTAGTGTGTTGCGCATTAGCAGTATTAGCGCATATTTCAGTGGTAGATAATGAGCCAATGACAGCCACATAGTGAAACATCTAATCACAGCAGAGTAGAGAGTTGCTCCTACTGATTTTTATCCCGTGTTGGACTGAGGGCAGACAGGACGCTACAGTGACTCACTCTAATGTTATAAAGTAGTGTAACGAGACAGGACAATGCAGGGCTAGCCGGTTAACATGCAACATATAATTTTAGGTATTTTTGAATGTTTTAAAGTAGAAATACAAATAGCTCATTTAAGCGTGTGTTCACAACAGACGTTATTTCAGGCAAATAACCAAAAACCCATTTACTTTGAGACAAGGGAACCAGAAGTTCAAAATGCTAACTCACTTCCTGGTTTTACTAATTTCTGCAGCACTCTATCAATAAAAATCTCACGTCCTCACTGACACTACCATCAGGTATCAGTTTGATATGAGATGTTTCTTACTCAGGTGTGCTGCTGGCTTGTTACCTGGTCTTTACATCGCGGATGAACGCTGATCAGGCCATCCTGTTTGTGCGAGCCAAGAGACCCAACTCCATCCAGACTCGAGGCCAGCTGCTGTGTGTCCGGGAGTTCACCCAGTTCCTCGTTCCCCTCCGGAGCGTCTTCTCCTGTGCAGAACCCAAAGCGAGCGCTGTCACTCTGTCGCAGTACCTGACCCGGCAGCGCCACCTGCTGCACGGCTACGAGGCACGGCAGATGAAGAACGTGCCAAAGATCATCCAGCTTGTCTGCCGGCACCTCGCGGACATCGCCGCGAACCGGCAGGTGGTGATTGAGGAGGAGTGGCTGGAGATCCCCGACCTCACGGCAGAGGTGGAGAAAACGGTGTCCCAGCAGGCCCTGCAGCAGCTCGGCAAGGAGTTGAGAGGGAAGGGGATTCCTGTGGCACCTTCTTCATCTCACCCCCCGAGTCCAGCAGCTCCGCAGTCCAGACCTCTTCACGATCAGCCTCTGACCAGTGACAACGACCTGGACCCTCTGTGGAGCCACCAGGACACAGAGAGCTCTCTGAGGTCGTCTCTGTCCAACAACAAGAGCCTCAGCTATAGCGACTCTGTCCTTCATAAACTCAAACCTCAGCAGCACAACTTAGAGAGTGTAAAGAACAACAAACCTCCGATCAGCTGCCTCATCAAACATTCCTTGTCTCACAGCAGCCTTACAGCGTGTAGCCCACCCACACTCTGTGACCTCTCACCTCAGGACTTTACCAGCAACATTCAGGACAACAATACAGAAGCACAGCAAAACACAGGTTTAAGAAAGCAGCTACATAAGGGCCACCACAGTTTGTCTTTAGATCTGTCAGAGCAGGGAAGGAGAGCCCACTGTAATGCTACACTACCAGCCTTATCAAACAGGAGCAAAGGGGAATTTGGGGAGGAGCAGCTGGACCTGGATGTGTCAGCAGTCGGCGCAGAGGTTCCCTTCATCAGCCTCCAGTCTGAGCTCTCCCCAGAGAACAGACGCCTGTTGGTGGCCAGAGCTCTGGCCATGGACCTGACAGACCAGGACCTGAGCACCAAGGTGTCCGTGTGGCAGGTAAACATGTTAACATATAATAATGGAATCAGACACAATTCTTCTGGCATATCTGTCCATGATGTTCATTCGATGATAAAACATAAAAGATACCGTATCGATCGTAACAAATTTGAAACTTGCTGCACCTTGTGCAAAAAACTGCTCAAGTGAGGGACTGGGTATGAAGGAATTAGAGGTAAACACCTGCCATCACCCAGTATTGTTCTGTGTTCACATCAGAAGCATCCCCGAACTCCAGCCCCAATGCGTCCCTCTCAACAGTTAGTTCATTATGCTCTTAACAAGTCTTAAATGTAAATCCCTGAAACCAGCAGACACCCTTGCTGGGTAACACTGATTGGTCAGTTGTTTTAATACCTAGAGCAAGTAGATGTCAATGATGCAGACGTCTGAAAACAGGCTAATGCAGCCAATTTATTGTACATCGATTATTGTACTTATGTGATGATGCCTGACTGTGGCTGAGGTACTGAAAGGCTACTCTTAGTCTCCTCTCAGTCTGTCCACTTGTGATAAAGCACATTTCTTTTGTGTGTTTTGTCGTTTTATGTACATGTGCACTCAGCGAATGTGATGACATGAAAGGAGAGCTCATTTAACAAAATATTCTAACCTCATACACTGAGTAACTCCATATGAAGTGTGACTAAAAGTGACTAAAACTGTTCATACAAAGTATATTTCCACCACTGAACAGATGGCAGAAGGATGGAAATTGCGTACCAATGGAAAAATCAATACTCATATATATTGCTGACTTGCTTCAGTAAAGCGAAAGAGAAAAACAAACGCAGCCACCAGGGAGATGTGGGCAAGAAGCAACAGGATGTGTGAGACCTGCTGTTAATTTTGAGGATCTGCAGCCATAGATAGAGCTCGGTATCTGTATTTTATCCAGAGTATGTTAGTATGACAAACTCAGATACACCTTTAAAACTCCTGTGTATAGTTATATGTATGGAGTGTGAAAGACTATGAGTAGAATAGTGGTGATAATTTTTATCAATAACCTGTGTAACAGATACCAGCAGCGTAGCTTTACACGTCATGTAGGGTTTGGTTCTTGGCTCAGTGTGAGTGCTCTGAGTATATTTTGTCATGATCCACAGGCGGAGCTGAACTCCAGGGAAGGGGCGTGGGAGAGGCTTTGTATGGAGAGAGACCCTCTGGTGCTGTCCGGTCTCATGTGGTCCTGGTTAGAGCAGCTCAAGGACCCGGTCATCAGCAGTGAGGATGTGAAAGCTCTCAGTGAGAACAACGTCAACCCACACAACGCCCTCAACTCACTGGAAAAGGTAAGAGGTGTTCATCTGGTTTGGATGTTTTCAGTCGCCAAAAATGAACCAGACCAGCCTCACCTTTGCACTGGGTTGTATTTTACCAAATTACTGTGAAACGTAGCTGTAGTTTATTTTGGCCCAATCCTGCTGTAAATTCTCCCTATTGTAACAAAAAATGTGGATTCATCCTCAGCTGAAAATAGTTCCTAAGAAGGAATGCATAGAGTTTCAGGTATAATATATAAATAATAATGTAATGACATCATTACATTAATCATAATCTAGTAACATGTAGGAACTTTTCAGGCAGCTTTAGCTATTTTCCTTTGAAGACAGTTGGCACCACAGGACCTGACCCCGAGGTTTGAAAGTCTGTATTTGTGGTTTAATCCTTTTTATTTTTTCTTAATGTGTATATATGCCATTATTGCTACTTCCTTTACTCATTTGCCTAAAACGAAATATAAAATGCAGCCGTACGTCTGTCCACTTCTTAGCTGGTATCGTACATGGACATAATGGTATTTCTTGGTGTGACATTGTTTTTCATGTCAGATTTAAATGTGTCTCTGCAGGGCCACAGACTGACTCTGCTCTGTATCCTCGAATGTGCTGCTCACCTCCTGCCAATGCCTGAAGACGTGGAGACTAGTTTTCTGAACCAAACAATAAAAGTGTTTACAAAGGTGAGAGGTATCAACGTATTAACAAAAGGTGTTTGCTGAATATATTTGAATGTATATTGTGTATAGGGCTGGACGATATGGCAAAAAAATATGATGACAATTTTTTTTTTCTTCATATTGGTCAGTATCGATATGTATCATGATATATAATTTGATAATGCTGCCAGTTTGAAGACTATCCTGATTCCAGAGTTTACAAGGTGCCCTGAATGCATCCCCATTCGCTGAAAATGTCCGAACCTCATCAAATGTTATCGCGACGCCGTTTTGACTGTTTTATCGCCCAGCCCTAATGGTAAATGCATCACTGAAGCTGTTTGTTGTCTTTCCTGTGAAGATGGACCCTGCCTCGGAGAAGAACAAGGGTTTATCCTCGACACTGAAAGCAATCCTGACTCCCGTTCTTCATGAGCTGTGCGACAAAGCTGCGGAGGAGATCGACGACTCCTAATCCAGCCTCAACGTGATGAGACGGACGTCCGAAGCAGGGTTCCATGTTATATTTTTGGGCATTACTGTATTTTAAGCCAGTTCCTTGCATCAAACACTGCTGAGATCTGCCAATCTATGGTCTTTATTTGAAGACTGTCATTTCTTTTCTCTTTGAAGCTCTTAATCTAAGCACTGCCATCCTCTGTGTTCATGTGCCACTGTGCTCATTCTGTCACTTATCTGTTCTACTGTAATATTTGCGAGGCACTACATGTGGCTTTTATTATCTGTTAGCAAGAAGATGACTGAGAAACATTCTCACGATGTTAATATTATGTTATTTAACTCTAAGCTGTTGGGAGGGGGGGGATCTTATTTAAACCAAAAGATGTTTTTACACTGTGCAGATGCTACCATGTGTCTTATTTATTCAGACCTTCTTATTTGAAATGCAGATTTAATAACTGTAACCTGACGACAAGTTGCTTAGTTCATATAATAGAATGTAAGCTGTTTACTTAGACTGAAATGCAAACTGTGGCTATTTTTAAGGCAATGCAAATTCAAAAAGCCACAGTGCGTTTGCTTTTTTTTTTTCCCCAATCCGTTTGACGTCCTTAATACTGTGTGCACCAAAAACCTCTCAGTGTACTGTTCTGTTGTTCATGCATTTATGTAAAACATCAATCAATCAACAATCTGCCTCATGTGACGGCCTCTGTCTGGACTCTGTGTCTTTCTGCTGTGCCGCCTCTCGCCTACATCCACATACTGTACATGTCTCACACACACACACACGATGTAACGTAGACCTGCTGACACACACGCTGAATGTGGAACGCGGATGATAATAAACATCCTATGAGCGACATCACACGTTGTACTGTGGGGAGTTTTCAACAAACACTATTTTTTTCATTGTTCCAGTGGAATACTTGTCACAGAATTAAACACACTGACTGACCGCAGCTGTGTGCGTCGAGTCTCTTTAACGCCCCAGAAAAAGGCAAGAAAGGGAAAGAGCGCCTCCTGGTGTTGAAGTCTTTTAATGAACTCAGGGATTTACCATGCAGTCTAGAACGGCTGTGTCTTGAAATGAAAAGAGGAGTTAGAGCTTACATTTTGAAGGAATCAGTTATGTGAGATAAATAATTAAATTATGAATAGTAAATATTAGCAAACAGGCTGAGATACTGAGCTAAATTCATAGATATCGCACATGTATGTATACAAACAGAACTCTAGCACATGTATATAAAACACGTATGTACTTCACTGTTTTTTTATTTAGTCTTTTAATTATTGTTTATTATACTGCTGTGTGTGAGTTTACCTATGGGGGATCAGTAAAGATACATCTCAACACTCTTGGAAAATATCTGCCCAACAAAACAATCATATTTTTCATTAAAATGTGCTTTTATTCATTACTTTAATTGTGTAAGAATTTTAAAGTAGGAGAACCATAGTCTGGGGGTGATGTGATCATGACAATGACCCCTTTGTCCCTGCTGTGGACATTTTTTAAAACTAATTGAACCCTTTCAGGCATTTTTGCCATTTTAATTTTGCCACTTTTCTGCCAGTTTAAGAGACAGTTAAAGAAAAATAATTTTGGCAACTTAACCGTGTTCAGGTGGGTTTTATTTAACCTTTTGGCACAAAAAGTATGTCATTTGTTTACAAGAGGGCATGTGCTTTTGTGGGCGTTTTGTGGACGTTGTACAGCTATTTCTGTGGAGAAAAAACAGTGTTATGTGATTTAACATGTTTAGTAACATGTCTCCCCCGTTTAAATGCCCTGCAGTTTAGCGGAGCTGCCGGATGCGAAACGTCAGTTATGATGATACTAAAATATAAAATAAACAATATAGAAACTTTAGATTTAATTTAAGCAGGGAAGAAAAATGTATAACCTAAAAAAAGTGTGCTCTTAATCATAAATGTAGTCCAGTGGAGCTATTTACATCAGGGTATTCTATACAGGCAAAAATCAAAGCAGCCTCTGTAGGCAAAAGTGGGCGGAGATTGAGGACCCCGTGGAGCTGCTGGTAAATATGGTGAAATATTAGCTGTTACAAAACCGGCAGGTTGACAGAGGAGCTATTTTAAAGGAAAAGTCACTCAAAGACTTTGAATTAACGCTCAAAGCTGAAACAGAAGAAAATGGATCGGACCGTGAGTCTTCCCAACCAGCCCGACAGAACCACCACAGGTAAAAGGCAAAAAATAAGACAAAAACACTGTAGTGTCAACCTCACGTCGCAGCGGTCCACGTTTACTGCAGAGATTTGTTTCAGTAAAGAGGTTTATGTAGCGATTATTCATCCGTGTACGTGAGTTACATTAGTTCAGAGTGAAGTTAACTAGTCTGACACATTGATAGAAACTAAACCGAGTCAGTAGCTGTGGATGTCAACGAACGTGTTAAATAAAGAGGAGTTTCTGACAGAGCTGCCGTGAATGAAAGCAGCTGTTTGAGCCTGTGTGGTTTGAAGACTGTTCTATTACAGAACAATAAGAAGAAGAATACAGCAGAATAATATGCACAGATTAAGGCCAAAACAACAGCTGCACGTACAAATCATTTGAAAGTCACACAAATACAAATTGAGAACATAAATGAAAAATATTGTGGCTGTTTCTATATCGGATGTATTTTTATTTTTCCTTTTCTTTTCTTAATTATTACACATTATAAACATAACATCAGACAATCTGACAGAGAAAAAAGACATTCATGAGCAATTCAAGTTTCTATACAGTTTGAGCGATAAATTAGGAAAAAATTGTAACAAATAATAATAAAATGAAATAAATAAGAATAAAAGAATAAGACATAAATAAACAAAAATATCAATAAAAGCCACCATTAGAGAATTATTCTTTAAAATGTTGTATTGTGCGTTTATAAATGAAATTTGACAAATAAAATGTTATTGTAGGATTTTTTTATTATGTCTTTAGATTTTATTGCCGTAAAATCTATAAATACCTCATTCAGTGTAATAAAAAGTGCCTTTAATATATATCAGTCAGTTTAGAAGTTGTACTGTTACATGGTTAAATAGTTTTCACATCACTTGTTACCAGCAGAAGTGAAAACCACACTGTGAACATACTCCACTGCAAGTAAAATCACTGCATTCAAACCCTTACTTCAGTAAAAGTTTCTAAGTTTCATCAGCAAAATGTACTTAAAGTATGAAAAGTGAAATGGTCCCTGTCTGTGTTTTACTGTTTACTGTATGTGTCTCTTAAAAGTCAACTTTTCACGAGCTCAGGCCTGTTTTCAACTTTGTGACGACACATTTTACAATGAATACAAGAGGGTTTTAAGGACTTTATTTAGATGAAGAAGAAGGAGGAGAATTTGAAATTCAACTCATAAAGGAAGGAACACCTCAAACCTTCAAAATCCACATATTTGGAGATACGTGGTTTTCACTGGACAGGAAGGGGATAAGAATAAGATGTCAGAGTAAAAAGTACAATATTT